>CM075336.1:81910667-82015978 GCA_037788925.1 Mytilus galloprovincialis | reverse complement strand
TTCTAAAGTTCTGTGCCTTGTACATGAAGTCACATAACACAGTTGGTCAAATGTAATACCTTTTGATTATAAAATAATAAATGATTATTCTGTAATTTCATATTTTTCAAGTGTCAGACGTGAAATAATTTATGCTCACCTTATAACGTTTTGTATAGATTATATTGATCGAACCATATATTATAGAACTAAATTGTTGGGTTTTAAATGCTCTATTTATGGGCTTATCATCCTATATTAATTTAGAAATGACTCATTAAAAGACACATTTAAAGTTTTGATTGTATATCTTCCCCGTCATTATGTTGGTTTTTAATCATCAAGGGGACATCACTCTTCACCAATAACAGTGATTTACCCAATAACCTAGTTATAATTTAAAAAAGTGAGATGCAACAATTACCCCCAAAAGGACAACCATGAGTCAAAAGTTAAAATGAAAACCAATGTCAAAATAAACAAAATAAAAATCTACACGACTCTACATACAACCAAAGTTACAAGTGTTAATGTTGCAAAGATCTAAACAATGTGTCCAAAAAGTAGTTTGTTTTGAAAAATTTAATGATCGAAGCCATGATGTGACACCTATAATCAGTGATCAATTTGGAAATATTGTTTTTGTATTTATTATACAAAAAAATCGAGACGTTTCGGCCACACTAACAGTTCGACCACAGACTTTTCGACCACAGTCGATTCGGTCATATTGGCCTTTCAAATTGATCCTAGTATGCTTTGGGTGTTTTGCGACAATTGATGCGAAAAATGATTTTGTTGGATTACCATATCTTGCCGTTAGTACTAGAATATTTAAAAATATGATCATATATCACTTCTCATCTGTGAAATGATATATTTTATACATATAATTAGTATAATAATCCCAGCTTTTCATTACAAAAATATTATTTCATTCAGACTTGAAACCGCAGTATCCTATAATGATACTTTGTATAGAAAGTTCCTGTTGAAACGGAGACAGATAATTCAATATGCTATGTCTATTCTTGACATCAACATCAATCATATGTTTATAACATTCTTTAATTTAAAACATTTTTTTTTATCTATGCAATTACATATGACTTGATTTAGATCATGATTATTAAAATTTATTTTTGTATTATTTCTTCTTCTAAATACAACTATATTTTCGTCCCCTTACAACAAGAAAAAAAACACATGACCGAATCGACTTTACAGATAGAGTATGGCCAGACAGGCAGCATGGCTGGAACGCCTGTGGCCGAAACGGCACTAACCGATTCGACAATGTGGTCGAAGGTGGCTGTGGCAAATTCGGTCGTGCGTCCGAAACGGCTTTAGCAGATTCGGTCTTGTTTCCGAAACGGCTTTTGCAGATTCGGTCTTGTGTCCGAAACGGCTTTTACAGATTCGGTCTTGTGTCCAAAACGGCTTTTGCAGATTCGGTCTTGTGTCCAAAACGGCTTTTGCAGATTCGGTCTTGTGTCCGAAACGTCTGTAGTAGATAGGCAGTTTGGCCGAAACGTCTGCAGCAGATACAGACGGTAGTGTGGTCGAAACGTTTATAGCAGACAGTATGGCCAAAACGCAGATTACTGCATAGAGCGGGCCAAAACGTCTGCAACAGATACTGTAGTGTGGTCGAAACGTCCGAAGCGGATACGGCAGTGTGGCCATATGGCGAAACGTCCGAAGCGGATACAGTGGCAGTGTGGCCATATGGCGAAACGTCTGAATGAAGAAAAAAAAATTGTATAAAACTAAACAATCAAAGTTCAAAGCTTAAACAACATTGGTGGATAGAGATAATAAAGTTAGTATAATATTTCGAAAACACAATTATTAATCTTATTTTTAATAACTGGAAATTAATTTTAAATTCGCATGTAAATGCACATTTTCTTGTTTTATTACACATCAAGAGATTTGTACATTATATGTCATACCCACATGCAGGTACCTGTCTCCTAAAATCAATCCCTATATATAATACCTACAGGAATATTTTTTCTGAGACAAGTACCTGGTGTTATACCGTGGAAGTATCATTTGGTCTGTGTTATATTTCAATGATTATATCCAGAGAATGATATTTGTAGTTTAAAATGTAAATCTTTGTTCCTTACTTGTGTTACTTTCAATAATTGTTTGCGATCGAAATGTTTTTCAAAACCAGTTCCCAAGATCGAGGAGGGTGCTGAATCGTAACTCTTTGCCAGCTTTGATTGTACTACCGAGCTTGTTTCAATTTGCATAGGC
The DNA here is from genome assembly GCA_037788925.1 of Mytilus galloprovincialis. NCBI lineage: Eukaryota > Metazoa > Mollusca > Bivalvia > Mytilida > Mytilidae > Mytilus > Mytilus galloprovincialis. Next base: position 82,013,731 of record CM075336.1, on the reverse strand, counting down.
GGATCCAGGGGGGGGGGATGGGTGGCCCGGGTCCCCCCTTTCGTGGGAAAATTTGGGAATTATATAGGGAATCATTGAAGCATGACTGGAGCGGGTGCGCCCCCTTTTTAGGTCAGTCAGCCCCCCTCCCTTTCCCTTTTAGGAAAAGTTCTGGATCCGCCACTGATTTGCTTTCCGGAACTAAGTTTTACAGCATGTCGGTCTTTTAGTTTCATGGACGGGCCGGGAATTTTCTATTACGGACGTTTTTTGTAAAAATTAGAGACAGCAGCAGTTTACCGTTCACAAAATATCATGTCTGTGTATGATCATGATCTGTCAAGTTAAAAAAAAACATATATTTGTATATATATTACAAAAAAAGTTCAGTTATAACTGTTTTTATCTAGTTCTATTTTGAAGTGTTAAGATGTGTTGTCTTGATTTTTGTAAATATCATGTGTGGGCGGCCTCCTTGGTGTATTTATTTGGTGTGCTGATATATGTTCCATTGGCATTGTGTCTATATTTTTTTCCTTTTAAAAAAATATAGTTCGACATAAACCTGCTAATTTTCAGTCAGACTTCAATTGAAAAAGAGGGACGAAAGATACCAGAGGGACAGCCAAACTCATAATTCGAAAATAACCTGACAACACTATGACTAAAAATGAAAAAGACAAACAGACAAACAATAGTACACATGCCACAACATAAAAACTAAAGAATAAACAACACGAACCCCACCAAAAACTAGGGGTGACCACAGGTGATTGAAGTTACTGTAATTTTAGTATTACCACAAGACTTTTAATAGATTCTACCATCAACTGATCGGCCTACTGATCTTATTCTTCATTTAAATAGGGTAAACTGTAGGATTCAGTTTTGAACAATCTACTAAAAGATCAAGTAATAGTAATTACTTTTCACATCTTTCTGACGTTAAACAGGGACAGTTTTTGCTTACTTAGTGTCGACTGTCCCTGCGTAAAGATACTTCACTGAAATAAGAGACCGTGAACTCCAACGGTTGGTTTCGACCACGGCCACTCAGCCTATTACAAAAATTACAAAAATAATACCACGCAATTAAGAATTTATAGTTTACATTCATGATGAAACGAATGTTATTGCTAACCAAACAGTATATTTTAACATAAAAAAAACCAGGAGTGGACTAAGTAAAAGAGATAAAATTAATGATAAGCAATACCCTAATTCCCTCTTTTATTAAGTTCAGTTCAAAAGTTGACCATGCATGGTGACAACTATTGCCTTTTTTTTTAAATATTTGTTAGACTAGTAAATCTTTAATATGCAATGTTTTACAGGTTAGATAAAAAAAACCTCTCAACTGTAGAATTATAAAATAAGAGAAACAGAAATTAGCAAAGCCCGTTACTGAACAAAGCAGGAAAGGTAGGCCAGTTAGCAGTCCTAAGCAATGGTTAGTCAGAGCCTGAAAGCAGGAAAATATTTTATGAGTGTTTGATGATTCCTGGACAAATAATTCATGCATATTCTTGATTTAAAAGACAGCTTGGTAAAAACTAAGCACTGTGGCTAAGATCTTTGAAGTGACATTCGTTATCTTATAATTGTTATACAAAAAAATATGTTATAATCAGCCGTTGTAGTTTAATAATTTGATAATGTTATTGTGGTATTTGGTCATTTAATATTATAGGGACATAAAAAACTGAATCTACTTGAAACACAAATTACAAAATGAATTTATTAGTAGAAATTTCCGTATAAATTTCCTTTTTACTAAAAAAATATTTATTGAAAAAGTGTAGCGTAAATAAATGTAACACGTGACTCAATTAGCTTTTAGAACTTCCTCCTTTTATCCAATGAAAATTAGTTTAACAAATCGATTACGTTGTAGTCACCTGACCATCGCCATTTGTAAAACAGACACATACACGAACATGAAGAAGTTAAAATGAAGAATATGTTAGAACATTTATTGTGACAGACATTTATTTGTACATTTCCAGAGAATACAATGGAGGACGTTACCGAAGAATACAGAAATTCCCTTGCGGATCTCACGCAAAATAGTAAACCGTTGATAAATATGTTGACCATGTTGGCGGAAGACAACGAAATACACGCTGCCAAGATAGTTCAAGTTATAGAGACTCATTTACAAGAGGTTTAAGTTTTTTCATTTCATTATTTTTGTTTACAATTCATTTTATCATAAATTATAACAAAATAACTGCATTGTTATATGTGAAATGAGATCATTGCCCATATGGTCTCTATGACCTTGACCTGCCCAGAGAAAGTTTCAGGATATATGGGCTTTATGGTTACAAGAGCGGATTTATTTGAACTGCATTTTCCATAGGGTACCACTAGTATTCAGTATTTTTTTCTCGAAGACTACACAAACTAGGTGAAAACGGGTAGCAGTTCCTGTTTCTAGAAATGCCAGTGTTGCATTAATTTTACACCACAAAAATATATAGGGTCATGCGGCTGAAATTGACTTAAAATGCAGTTGAAAAATATCCTCTATTTTTTAGCTGAAAAAGGCATATTTTTAAAGGCTCCGACATGCAGAAATTGAAGATATTTTCTATACTTCGTAAAATGTGAATATGATTTTCGGCAATTTTTAAACCTACAATGTAATTGGATAAGCTTTTAATTAAATGTAATTCCAATCCTGTATCAACCCATTCAGAAGCTGTAGGATTCTATTTTGAGTACCATGTTGGGGTTTAAAACTTGCCGGTAAAATGTAAACAAATAATTGCGCTCTTGTAACCTTATAGCTTGTCCTTTATGAAGTTTCAAAGTTATACACATACCCAAACAGATATACACTGTATCCAATGTCCTTTACATCATTTTACTCGTCCATATAACACCAATCTACTCAATTGATTACCCAGAATGTACATTTATCATAAACAAAGACTACACTTGAAGAAAATTATTCAATTATGGCATATGCACAACACTGACAGCATTACAAACAAAACCATATTTATTTGAACACAAAAGTGATGTATCCAAAATCCTATGTCCTTATAAGTGAGGTTATGTTGTATACAGTGCCATGCCTGAGCTAATTTTGATATGATCTGATCATTTTGGAAGTTTCAATGTAGTGTCATGCTCCCGTTCATCAAAAGTACTAATAAATTTATTTCTAAATTTTGCCAAGCCTAAAGCAAATTTCATTGCTTCAAAGAAATATTCTTTAAATTAAAAAAAAAAAATCTTTACCCCATTTTAATTTATATTGAAACTTAACATACTGCCAAACAAAAAAGTATGTATGTGTGTTTACTGTCACATGCAGAAAAAAGGGTAAGAAAGGATTTTTTTACATTGAGTCTGTTGGTCTTTGGAGCAACATTATAACTTTAACGGTGCTTAATCAAAATTGGCAAAAAAAAATTGGGGTAGGGGATAAAAATTAGGGTAGGTAGGGGTAGAGTAAACACACATACTTTTTTTCTTGGCCAAAGGTGTTTTTAAGCGGATTCAGTTCTTCATAGCCATTGAAATGTAATAAAATTTAAAATTGAAATTTGTATTTCAGGATTGGAAGATACTTTATAGCATATGTGTACATTAAATGTTTGTTGACTTTTAATTTTGTTTTTTTTTATTAGTGCCCTCACACAAAATTTACCATTTAAATTCTGAACAACCTTAAATGGTCTATGCAGATAATTGAATTCCATATGAAAAGTTTTGTATGGTTCAACAATACTTTCTGCAACATAGATTCTGAGGGAAAAAGTCTGTTGAACATATTTTTAAGCCATTTTGTCAAAAAAAGAATATTTATACCATAAATATGGCAAAAGAAAATTATATATGTGTGGTTCCAGTTACCTGACCGACCTTAGTTTAAACTCTGACTCTACAAGAACAATTTGTTTTCATTTCTCTCAAATTTTGAGGATTGTGTATTTCAATAATTAGATATGTAGATTTCTGTCATCTGAATTTGATTGGCCATCAGAAGTATCTGTTACGGCTAAAATGCAATGAAAGTAACTAAAAACTTATCATAAATGTTTATTTTACAAACAAACTCCTATAAAATGTTGAACTTCCAGTAGGGGCGTGTATAAAACTTTTAACAGTATTGCTTGAATCAATTTCAGTCAGATTTTATTCCCGGATTTTGACAATCCAAATTAAAAATTTAGAAAAAAAAAATTGTCAACCTAGCTCTCGATCCTATTTTGATAAGGATGTAACTGGAACCACACATATATAATTTTTTTGGCCTTATGTCAATAGACTGTTAGCCTTTACTGCTTGAGGTCATTGATTAGAACCAGGGTTAGGTCAAACCATATCTTTATAATTGGTATTTGCTGCTTCTCCACTAACAATGATGCTTTAACCCTTTCAAGAAAAATCCCTTTTTACCAGGATTCAAGCGTCAGACCGCTGGCAACGAGGTCCAGTTTACTGGGTGTTGGTATACCTTTTTCCCATTAATTTCTGATATGACAATGAGAAGTTATTGAATTTTATGCTTTCAAAACGTGATGGGCGTATTATGCGTTCATGGGGCAGCTGTTTATTTTGACATAAAATGCTACTATACATGTATGAACTAAAACAATTCCAAGGGTTAATGAGTCAAAGCAAAGTCTAGTTGGCTTGAAATGAGATTAAAGCACCATGGAAACAATCACATTAAAACCATACTTAGCATGTAATATTGGTGTACGAAGGTGTGGTATGAGTGCTAATGAAACATTCCATCCAAGTCACAATTGATAAAAGTAAACCATTATAGATCTAAGTACAGTCTTCAACACTTAAACACTTGCGCAAGCTATTAAGGGCCCAAAAATAGTACAAAGCAGGCTACAAATGTTTCATTAATATTCCTACTATCATGTCAACACCTGCTCATTGCAGCAAGATATATTATGTACATGTATACTGCAACCCTATCAGTGTCAATAAAACATGTTGTTATGCTATAAAATTATTTCCTTTTAAAACCAAACATTTACTTCTTGAATGTGGGAGGTTTCTTAACATCGAATGGGCAATCAATTAATTTAAAAATTAAAAAAAAAACATTTTCATCTGGGAACACATGTATATACATGTATATATGTACATGTAAAATTGTTTGTTAAGATTTGGATGATTTTGAGTCAAAATACTGACGAAAATTATTCTTAAAAAAATGATTTCTATTGTTAGACGTAAAAAAAATATGTACATGTACATGTATATTTTCAGTTACCCAACAGTAATGACAGTTCTTTACTTTCCCACCAAAATAAAATAGAAATAGTTGGTACTATGCCTTTTTCAAGCAAGTCTTTGGAATGCTATGTCTAATATGATCTAGAAAAACCTATGTTTTACCATTTTCAAAATCATCTCCATCCACGATAAACAAATAGCGATGGTCTTACTGTTACATTATGATCGATGATGAAATGCAACCATGAACTTAATATAATACAAAAGCACAGTTCAAAATACTCCATGATGGCTTTTGATGCAATCAATCGATGAAGATAAAAATCCTGATACAGCCTTTTTTTTTTACTTTGGTTCTCAAAGATTTCCTTTTTTGAAGATAAATATTATACACATCATTTACATAGAAATTGTGGTTGTGTTTGTTTCAAATAAGACGTTATATATATATCAACTGAAAACATTGACTGTGACAACACCGAAAGATTTGCACGTCGGAATCGCTACGTACCCCCAACAGATTCCCTCTGACATCGTCCTACTCTGGCATAGTTTACCATCTTTTGTGTAAGCTCTTGCTACATTTATACTCCACAAACCAAGCATACTTAAACAATTGTCACATGACCAAATATTTCATATATATGTTCATGTATGATTGCCAGCGAGACGATTGTCACATGACCAAATATTTCATATGTTCATGTATGATCGCCAGTGAGACAACTACTAACCAGAGTCCAAATGATGTGAATGTAACCAACTTCGCCTTGAGGTCTTTATGACCTTCAACAATGAGCAAACCCATATAGTTGTTTATGTCCTCATCCTTTAGTCTCTGCTAGACAGTTGTCACATTAACATTGGCAACCATATATACCACTTCTTATTTAGTGATATTTAAATTTTAAATATGAAATGAAAAGTTGATAACTACCGGTAAATAAGGTGATAGAAAAAACATTGCTTAGGTTCAAAAATTCTTTTGACAAATCCTGGTATAAAGCACTTTGAATTACTCATTGCAATTTGCACATGTGTCATATTGTTTTTGTTTCCATAAATGTTTGTTTGTGTATTAAACTGTCTTGACTGTATCACCTGACTATTTAGTTATTGAGTTGTTATATTGTTAATGGATTCAATGTTAGTAAAAGTCTCACAATACTAGTTCCAAAGGCTTTGAAAATTCAACTGGACATTTGGTACAGTTAACTGCTCTTAACTGGACCAGAATCTAACTAACAGGGCATTTATACTGACCTTTGCCCAGAGTCAGACAACCTTGTGAATGGTCCCATATACATTTGGGGTACTCCAATTGGCTTGAATTGTGAGAAACCTTTTGAATCTGTGTTTTCAAATACAATATGTAATTGGTGAAGTTTGCAATAGCCCTGCTGTCTGTCTGCCTAATAGCAAAGCGCTGAAGTACAAATGTATGAAAGCACTGAATACCAGTAGCCTCGGGGGAAAACACAAACTATATTTGGTGTACAGAATAATTGTTTAGTGTACCTGTACTTGTTATGTATCCTTAGTTTGGTTCTTTTGGAAGATATATTTGTATCTGTAGTACTATAGTATTAGTAAAAGGTTAACTATATTTGGTGCATGAAATGATTGTAAGGTGCAATGTCTGTCTGGCAAAATTCATCTGACGACCTTAAATCTAAGTTCATTGGTTTATTTTCCTGTTCAGTCAGTCATAAAGAAACCCCTAGGCTTAGCAATAGGCCAACTGTATATAAGCTATACTCGTGTAAAATATATGCGGTTGATTCTATATGCGTTTCTTAATTCGTAAACGTTGGAAGCAGTGAATAAAGAAAGGGCAACCATAATAAATTTGTGATGACTTGGAGTCTGATATTTATTATAACCGCTATGGTCAGCTTGAACATGTCATTATACCAAAAATAAATGCTTATTGATTGGTGATCATTCATCTCGTTTTAAAGAATATACATGCACTTGTAAACATTTGTAATACATTTATAAATGTCTGGAAGATATGACCGTTTGGAAGCCATGATTTGTATCAAGACATTTCTTTGAAGGATTTGAGCTTGACGGTTTTGAAATTTCTTGATTTTTTCACTATCAGTAAGCTGTAAGGCAATATTGGATGCATTCTGTGAAATTGCTGTAACACTTCAACTTATTTGTTGAGAATACTAATAAACATGGAAAAATTAACATATGAATACATGCTAAAACAAATTTTCATAATATATATTATAGTATGATTGCCAATGAGACATCTATCCACTAGAGATTAGAGGATAACAAAGTAAACAACAAAGCAATTATTATTTATGGATGTACTTAGGTGAGGTTTTGGAATTTGTGTCAAATGTTCGGACTCCTTGGTGTTTTTCCATACAATACAATGTAAAATATTTTGCCTCATACCACCCATTTATTTTTTCATACAACACTTAATAGCTCAATCCTCATGAAAGGTCATTTACCAAAATGTTAGAACATTCTTGATTTTTAACCGGATTTTTGTGACAAAAATGTCGGTTATTGATTTGGGGATGTACGGCGGGCGGCCGGGCGGGTGGGCGGGCGGCAATCAAATGTTGTCCGTGCATTAACTCATGAACCGTTCAACCAAAGCTTTTAAAATTTTAATATGTTATTACTGACAACTATACAAAGGTCAAGTTCAATAATGGCGATTTTGACGTTTACCGTTCAGGAGTTATGGTTCTTGAAAGGCGGCAATCAAATGTTGTCCGTGCATTAACTCATGAACCGTTCAACCAAAGCTTTTAAAATTTTAATATGTTATTACTGACAACTATACGGAGGCCAAGTTCATTAATGGCGATTTTGACTTTTACCGTTCAGGAGTTATGGTTCTTGAAAGATTGAAAAATGGAGTTTTCAGTCGTGTCCGTGCATTTACTCATGAACTGTTCTACCAAAGCTTCCCAAATTTTAATATGTTGTTTCTGATGACAGAATGGAGGTCAATGACGATTTTGACTTTTACCGTTCAGGAGTTATGGTTCTTGAAAGATTGAAAAATGGTGTTTCCCATTGTGTCCGTGCATTTTCTCATGAACCATTCAACCAAAGCTTTTGAAATTTTAATATGCTGTTACTGATGACAAAATAGAGGTCAAATTCCATAATGACGATTTTGACTTTTACTGTTCAGGAGTTATGGTTCTTGAAAGATTGTAAAATGGCGTTTCCATTCACGTTGTTGCATTTACTCATGAACCATTCAATCTAAGCTTTTCAAATATTATTATTTCAAAATGTTGATACTGATTACAAAATGAAGGTCAAATTTGATATTGATGATTTTCACTTTCACCATTCATCAGTAATGGTTCTTGTGATATTGCCAGGACACAAATAAATGTAAATAAATCCGGTTTGCTTTCGTTGTGACAGCCTCTTGTCTTTCTTTTGTTTTGAGACCAACTAATACCAATGCAAGTATAAGGTAAAAGTCAGAGTCAGCCTTTTCCCACCATATTTTACATCTTAAATATCTCGAAAAGGAGGTCCATGACCTATCACTATTTTTAGCTTATCTTTATCCTTAATTGATGATCTACCAGCTTAAAGTATCAATTTTAATTTCTTAATTTTTACCTAACCTCACCTAAGTACATCCTTATTATCATGGACAATAACATAACAACACTACACCATGTACACCATACATGAGTATATTTGTAACCTTAAATGGTGAAATGTGTAAAGATTACAAACTGTATGATCATTATAATCATTGAGAAGACAGCACATGTAAACGGAGCACATGTAAACGGATAAGTCTGAGCAACATAACAACATCAAAAACAAAGATTAAGATTTTAAGTATCTATTTATGCTGTCATTATGCACGAAACCTTGTAAACTGCAGACGCCATTGGGATATACATAAACAATAAAAACGACTGTTCTAATTTTTTCTGTTCAACAATACAGTTTTATACTTCTAAAGGACTTTTATATATGGAAACCGAAAGACATCAAGAAACCATTAAATTTGTTTACAAAGCGCTGCTTTGTTCTTGGAAGATTTAGACTGGTTTTAAGACTTCCGATCTCTTCAGTGCAAAGGGATACACTGGACTGCAGCAGGTTATGAAATACAAAGGAAAAAAGACACTGCCATTTTTTTTTTTACAAAAATGGGAAGGGGTTTCAAGAAAACATAGCAGGTTGCTTCTCACCAAAAAACAACTGTAAGAAAAAATATAACCGCAATGGGGATAATAAAAGACAGAAAGACTCCTGAGCTTGTTCTGGCTTTGAACAGACGCATTTAAGGATATATAAGAAAAAATCATCAGCGATCAAATTTTGAAAGAGATGAAAGATAACCTTTGGATGCAGACTCTTGCTCAGAAGAGATGTTGTTTTTGATATTTTTCATTCATGCGGTGGATGCATATTAAAAGTTTCGGACCAAGTTATCTTCAACTGCTTTTCACACACAGACCTAAATGTTTTTTTTACAATCACTCAAGCTCTCTCCACTAATAATTTGCTAGTAGCCATGAAATTGGGAAGAGTGTTGAAATTGTTTTAAAAACACCTACAGGTTATAATATTAATCTTGTGTCACAAACTTGCTGTTGAATCGATGAGAAAGTTGTGTGATTTTTTTATTTCCTGGTCTTAACTATTGGACAGTTTGTTTCAATGGCCAATTTTGGTCAAACCTAAGATTGAAATGTTTTTCTTGTCTGCCAATAACTCTGCATTTAAGAGTGGATGAATTATATGTCAAGTTAGGTCGTCATGTCTTCCAGCAGATTCCAGCTTTGTCCAGCAACTTTCTTGGATTACAATAATATGCGATGACCATGAAATTTTCAACAGGATTTAATTAAAAGAAGTCACCGCCTTAAGCTTACTGTCCAATTTGAATGTATGTCGTTCGTACATATGCATATCCGTTTTGTTTGTTGTAGCTCATTGCCATGCACATAATTATATATAATACATCATAGATATGATTATTTTAATATCAGTAGTATCAAAATCGACTTTAAGCCTGCAGATAATGGAGATCACATTTGACCATTTGTGTTGTTGATTGTTGTCAGTAAAGAATATTTGTTATGTCTCCTACACTGGCACATGTTGATGTGTTTCATATTTTAGTGGCTTAGTTATGTACATTTCCAGTTCCTAATTTGGAACAAGGCATTATTTGGCATACTTTTGACCCAGAATGAGCGTTTGTTTCATTTTGAAGCTTATGTTTTTTGGCAAGTCTTAAGTCATAATGAATTGATCTCATATATATTCAATGGTCAGTGGGTTTTGATCTGTTATCAACAAGTAATTGTGTAGAAGACTTCACCACTAAATTAAACTGGATTATGCTAAAGAAAATATATATATAATATTTAAGATCTATGTTAAGAATATCTTTTTGAACTTCTGTGCCATTTGTACATTAGATAAAATTTACACATACAGTTCTTGACATGATAAAGTCATCTCGTGCGAAAATATCAGCATTTTGATAAAAGAAGATAAGGTATGAGTGCCAATGAGACAACTCTCCATGGATCCAAGTCACAATTTGTAAAAAAAACAAATGTTGAGCCTGCTAACCGTCTGACATAATTATATGTACATCAGGAAAAAATGAATGAATTCGAATTTTACAGAGCATCAAAATAATTTACACACTTCGTTACTGGACGTGTAGCCAATGATATGTTCGCAAAAAAGTATGACAATAGGTCAATGCATTCAATTCTCAAGAAAATTTCACAATTCATAAAATCAACAACTTATTTAGACGCGTATGAATGAAAAACACACCTAATACGTTTTGTTGTTAATTTTCGTTTACATGCAACTAACAAATGTGCATTTGATTTGATTTAAATTTACATTTTAATTTCAGGATGTGTTTTGCACTTAACTTTTTATTCACTCATTTATTGATTTGTGTGCATTTAATATTATTTTAATAATATATATATGTGTCATGTATGTTTTCATTAAGACATGAAACTCAATATGGGCTGATCCATAAAATGTGCTGTAAGATTTCAATTTGAGAAGTGTAGCAATATAATTAAATATTTGCTGTGTCAATCTATGATTTGATGTTCACAAATTGTATTGAAATATTTTTTGTATACTTCAAGTTCCATTGACAATAGCAATTGTACAATTATTTTGCATCTGTATGTTTTAATGCAACAATATGGTAAAAAAAATTCTAGTTTATTAATTTAATGAAGTCTAAAATAAAAAAAATTAAGATAAGTGCAAATTATAAGTTTACTTACTCCAGGAGTGTTGCATTAAAACTAATATTCACACATTTTACTTGGAACAGCCTGCTCTTCTGCTTTCTATTTTCAGATCACTTACAACTTTCAACAGAGAATCATATTTCATTTTCTCGCTACAGGTTGACGCGACCAAGAAGTTGCCAACATTATACTTGATCGACTCCATTATAAAGAACCTCCCAAAATCTACTTATCCCAGTTTCTTCTCGCACAATATAGTCAACATATTTTGTAATATGTTTGAACAGGTTAGCATCAGGTTTTAATCGATAAAAATTTTATGGTGAAGAGTAAAAAAAATATTTATGGAAAAACAATCCGTTTGATAACCAATAAAGTTTCAAGCAGGATTACTTATTATTTAAATTTATATTTTATTGTGACGATTTGTTAATTTTTTATGAAAGGGTGTGTGTATATTTGAAATCCATTTACATTTACACTGGATAATTATTATGTTGTTGTATAATGGTGATGGTCATATTTTATATGTCTGAATTTTAAAGTGGAGTTTTAAGTTTGCATGTATGTGAGATATGAAATGACTAATTTAGCTCTAAACTTAAACTTTGAAGTTTTTTGTAGAACTTTTATTATATTAGAATTTTTATTTTTATTTTTTGGAGAATTTTTTTGTAAAATTTAATTTTTTATTTGAATTTTTTGTATTTTTGACAAAATATAGATGACAGTACTCTACCATGTCTACACAAGTTGATTTTCTTTCATTTGGGAAAAAGAATTCATTTAAAGAAATTAATGAGTAACATAACTGTTACAAATGTGTTAAGTCTGAGTTGTTTTTAATTCCCAATTCAGTTGTTCACATCTCATAAACATTCATACTTAAAATTCAGATGTGCTTCAATTAAGGTAAAACATATGTAAGTGTTACACAGAAGACATATGATACAAAGTTTTTACAGTTTGAATAACAAACAATGGGTGTGTGAATGACTTCACTTGGCATTCATTGTCATCATTGTTAAACATGTTAAATGATTTTTATTTTGCTGGTAACTTTATTTCACTATTGTTACAAGCATATATGTGTGTGTATCAGGAATTTGGATGAAATATTGTGCACATGGAAAATTTTAGAAAAATTAATCCTTGAGGAGTTTCATTTATCTGATGCAAATGTGCGAAATTAAAAGTGATTTTCATCAGTGAAAATTTTGAATGATGCCATCAGAATATTGAAAGCTGTTCGCCTAATTCATAAATCATCTTCACAAATTCATCAATGGTGATATTATCAATACATTGAAACGTCAGTCAAATTCAAGATAAAGACAAAAGGATTTATCGATTAATTTATTAATTCTGGAAAAACAGAAGTCTTAAACTGCAAACCAAATATATTCATGGAGGCTGCACAACACTTGCAATCAGTGTTTAACAGATAAAAATCAATCGTGAGAAATCTTCAAGAATTTAAAACAAGGACCAAACACATTACTTGAAAGTTAATTTTAGATTTCGAAATATGGAAACTAGAACTATACATCATTACATAGCTATGCTAGCAAATGGATGGAAATACAAGATAAGAAGCGGCTTAAGTGCAAATACTGAACATCTCTGAGAAGCTAATATTAAAAGAAGAGGACTACACTTGTGCTTTTATGCTTGAAATGGCAGAAACAAATGATCAGTGCCAAATGCATTTAAACTAGTGACCAGAAAATTGTAATAGCACATCATTTCTACATATCCTATGTGCAAATTATTCGATTGTTATCAGTTGGAAGTATGACGCTAGTGCTCAATTTCTAAGGAAGGAAAATAAAATGAATTTATTTCATGATGTTGAAAGCCTTGTCAGTGAAATAAAAAAAATGTCTGCTGAGAAGATGGGTACAAGTTTATGTGTACTTTTGGTTGATATATATCTTGTAACAATAGTGAAACAAAGTATATTTAATTTGAAAGCGTGAACAATTATATTTAATTTAACTACACAAAATACACACCAAAAAAAAAACAATATCTACTCCGAATTGTCTGTTGATGTGTGCCAAAACATTTTTTTTTGGTGACACCTCTATCAAATGTAACAAATTAAAAAAAAATTGCTATGTTAACATGACAATGATACATTTGTATAAATTTGATACTACATTGTTATTCGTAAAATATATACTGTAAATTCAGAAATTATTGCTATTTTTCAATACTCTCAACTACTGATAACCACAATAGTTTAACCTTACATTCTTGCTTTCATTTGCCCCTTGTCAGTTTGTGATTCATTTATTTCCCTTGCACTACACAGGCTACATGAAATCTGTTATCAGTTTAATTACTCAATGAATAACACGGGACAACTGTCTTACCAGTTTCAAGATCCCCAAATGTGGTATGAAATGTTTAATCTTCAAGTCCTTTCTAGATCCTCATGACATGTGCATATGTTGGAGAAATGTTCATTCACTTCTATTCTATTACAAAAATATGCAATGAGATCAAGATGTTTGCAAAGAAAAAAAGAAACATCTTTAATATACAACTTATAATAAATTTGTGCTCGCTGCAGATTACACAAGATGACAAGTAGAAGGTATTTTATGGGGTCCCTGAAAAGTACTAAAAAGCAAATGCAACGATTTCTGAATTTACAGTAGTCTAGACTGGTTTTTTTCTGAAACATCATAACCAAAGCCAGTGATACTTGTCACACAATACCAAAAAAAATGTCTACGAGATAGAAATTTTGAACACCTTTCAAACAGTTGTACCTGCTGTTCAACAGAATCAGCAGTATCTTGAATACATATAATGCAAGATTCATTTCAAACACATTCTTTAAAAATACTATTGAAATTTTATTATTTAATTACAGATATACATGAATGGCTTTACCTTTGTTTTACTTACATATTGTTTTTAAGTTTTAAGCCTTTGCCTGAATAATTTTTTGATGTCAATTTTTGTACAATAATTTCTGAATATGCAAGATTTTCCAAAAGTTTAACGGTTTTTTAATTCATGTATATACATGTTTACTGCATCTGATTCAGATCTTTTAAAAAAGTGAATCTGTTGGAAAAAGGCTGCAGTTGAACTTGGCGAAGACACAATTTTATTTATTTTTCAACTTTACAAAAAGCCTAATGTAGTTTGTAATCAGATGATATTGTTGCAATTTGTATTTTTAAATTTTCTATTTCTTTTGAAAAAAACAAATGTTTGTCAGCTTTTACCTGTAGAACCTTCTGTATGAAAAATTGTTCAACTAGGAATTGTCACAAACTAAAACAAACCATACAAGTCTCCCTTTTTTTGCATCAGATTCAATGATAACTGGTACACTACATGCAAATGTTGTCCCTAAACATTACAATTTAAGGGTGATGCTTCTTGTACTGTTACATTTAATGCATTGTGAAAAAAATGTACACAAAAAAATCTGGATTAATTATATAGCAAGGACTGAAATACTTTTGGAACTGGGGAAAACATTTGATTTTGGTCATTTTACTTTGAATACATACATGTACCACAATTTCACAGTTATCAAGTAAGATCTTGTTACATGCATTTAAGAAAATTTAAACAGATAAAGTTGTTTTATGCTTGAATCAGATATCAATCTTATTACATTACGAAATGGACTAATTACCGTAATAGTAATATAAGTCCATATTTTTTCATCTGGCAGAAATATTTTGATTGCTTTACAACAACTATATGGAAAATCGTACACAGTATATCTAAAGTGTACCAATTGAATCTGGTGTAAAAATAAATCTACCGAACAAAACATGTCAATTCACAAAAGAAAAAAATCACATTTCAACCGTTTTGAAACACAAATTTGGCACAAAAAATACTTTGCAGCACTAGAAAGATACAACTGGTAAAGAACAGGGTAAAAATAATCTATCATGAACAAACAAAAAACTGAAGGAGAAATGCAGAAAACTAATGGATATTTCTGACAAGTTCAGACTGACCATGCTGACTGCATATTCTATTGACAAGCATCATTATGTTATCCATTGTATGATTGTAAATTTAATGCAGCATCACTTTCATCCGTTGTCATGACATCACTTGCATCCTTTGTCATAGCGTCACTTGCATCCATCGTTAGCTATTTAGTAGAAGTTTATTGTTTTCATTTTCCTCAGATGACAACATCAGTAGTAGTACTGTAAATTTCCATCAGTTTGCATCTCTCAAGTTTTCATGTTCGTCTCAAAGTTCAAGGAAGTTGAATTTGGTTATCATGTTAATATTCAGCCAAATTAACTGTTCACAATGGTCAAGGTTTTGTTCATTACTTTCAAATGACAAATGATAGATTATCTGTCTTGCCAACAACTGTCCAAATTGCAAATGATACAATGTACCAGAACAAAAATTGCTCTTGATATTTACTAAACATGTTAAAGGCTATAGAATGTTGTTCAATTTAGATAGATTGCCAAAATTGTCAGATTGTGGTATTATTAAGGAAAATAATTTTGAGAACAGGAAAAAAGATCTGGCAAAAAAAAATCGTACTCCAAGAAAAACGATTGGAATGACATTTTAGATTAAAACATGTGTATTAAAAAAACAGGTTCAAGTTAGTTTATTTTGGTATCTTCAAACTTTTGGTTAATTGCTACTGCAGTTGATGGAAAAAAAAAGGAAATACAACATTAGTTGAAGTGCAAAAACTTCTGTGGAGACAACCTGGCAGAACCACAAAAATATTTTAGGAAATAAAGATCGAATTTGAAAAAAATTGTGTGTGTTTTTCTGTAATTTCTTATCATGTGCTTCCATTATTTAGCAAAGCTTCACTTGACAACATTTTGTCTTCTTGGTTAATGTGTGGTAATGGTCAAAGCTGTTCGTCTATTTTATATATGGGGGTCATATATAACATGTATAATATTTGAATATTCATTTTGGTAATAGATGAAATATGTGTTATAATGTCATTGAGATGGTGACCAATCTTTTTTCTTGCCAATAGCTCATTAAAACGGATTGGAAAACAAATGGCAAATTAATTTCAGACATTCTTAAATTCTCTGTGATGGTTTAAATTGGGTTAAGTTTGTTTTGAAATTAATCTATCTAATGTTGGTCACATTTATGACTTAATTTTATGCAAGATCTATTCCTGAAGCTTTAAAAGCTGCTAGATCTGGATGATAACTTTGAATTAAGCTTTTAGTTTGGATAGGATTTTGCAGTCCAGACAAATATGTTAGTTTTAAATGAAAAGGAGACAAATTTTGCACTAATATATTTATACAATTCAGAGTTTCAAAAGAAGAGCATTTAATGAGACAAAAGTCACTTTGCATTACAAGGAGGTCATTATCAGTTTGTTAAATTTTGTCGCTACAATTAGTGATATAGCTAGCAGAGCAACAACTTGGCCCCTTCTGATCTTGATTGTCTTTCTTAGCAATTGTTGGTTTAATAACACTAGTATCAGCAGCATTTGCAAAATTTAAGATAAATGAATGTTGCAAACGTGAGCTTTTGGCATCTGTCGTCCTCTGTTAACTTTTTCAAAGATCACCATCCAATCTTGTTAATGTTTTGGACGTAACCCTGTCTGTCAACCAACTAGGGTAAAGGGGAATAAAATAGAAAATTTAAAGCTGTGTTCATTATCTTTAAAACTAATATAGATAGAGAAAATCTAACTAAATGCAAAAAATGCTTAAGATGTTGAGATCTTCCTACTTACACTATTTCAAAACTGTCTGACCTTAACTATCAAGAGTCGTTGCCCTTAAATTGGCTTAAATTGTTGAATTTTTCCACTTTGGAAATTTTTGCTTCTTTTGAACTTTTGAATTGAAAAAATGATCAACAAACCAGATATTGCCCTTTTATGATGATTCCCCCCCCCCCCACCCCCCCAAAAAAAAACTTAATTAAGTGATAGCTAGAAATGAGGTTAATAATGTACACAAAAAAAAAAATGAAAAAAAAAAAACAACCCTTACCATGCTTTAAATGAGTGCTTTTGATGCTGTCATGACTGGGAGAAAGTCCTGCTTATAACTTCCTATCAAGTTTTTATTGTAAGTGTGAATAAGAGGACTGTTGATGCAGTGGACCCCAAATTTTTAATAGTAATTTTGAATGGAGAGGACTTGATGCCTCAATCTATTTATCAGTTTACAATTGGTTAACCTGTATATTACTTTGGATGTTATAAAATGTGGATCAAGGATTTTGAAAAGAGGGTGGTGTTTAATGAGACCCCAGACAAGTCGAAAGTTGGCATGGGAAGTGGGTACCCTAAGGCAGCAACCATTTGATTTTCTGGGGGGGGGGGGGGGGGCATGGATTTTTTTGGAAAAAAAAGTTTGTTTCCAGTTTTTGGAGAAAAAAATAATTTGTTTTTGATTGTGAGAAAAAAAAAATTGTTTATTTCCCCCCTCAGCTGCCTCTATTTGTAATGCTAAAATTGAAAGAAAAAAATTGTTTTCGACTTGTCGCGCTTTTCGCCACAGGCAAAATAAAAAGTTTGTCCAGAAAAAAAAATCAATAGCCCCCCCCAGAAAATCAAATGGTTTCTGTCTAATGGGGCTGGACTTCTTGTTAATTAGGTTGGTTGATTGCATTAAAGATGTGTTATTTTCAGTTTAGATGATTAGCACCTTTTTTATATCTTGTCCAAAAATAACAACTTCCCGGAGACCATTTTATAATTTTGAGGTGGTGAAATATTAATTTGCTTCACTTTTATTCATTGTTCTTGTGCAATCTATACCTACAAATGACTGGTGTGTTACTTAAGTTAATTTTTCATCCAATTTTATCACGGTGATATAACGTCTTCCACTTGATCATTGAAGATAAAATAACCTGATGCGGATCCATGATTTCAAATTAGGGGGGCCAGAGGTCTGCCAAACTAGGCAACTGCTGAGAATGGGACATTACCTTGTAAGGGGCACTGAAAACCAACTGAGAACAGTTCTCACTTTATATGGCAGAGTAGTTCATCATGTGGGGAGGGGGCTCCTGGTAAGTTTTAGTAGGTGATTTACTGTATCATTAGCATGCCATCAGTGTTTAACTTCAATCTTACACTGTCAGTGTGTTCGACTCCAAAATCATGATAAAGATTTCCAGTTGTACTAAAGTCGAATAGCTCTCTTAGGGTTCCCTAGGTCCTCCACCAACAAAATGTCTGCCACAACTTGGCCAATAATATTGTAAGTGGATTAAAAGAACAACCAATCAATCATACATATTTGTGTACAATTAAGACAAAGAAGGAAAATTTATTAATCTGATTCAAAAAATGATTTTGTAGCGAAAAATTTGATAAGAGGATAACGAGATTTTTCATCCATATTTTCACAAATTCACCTTTGAAAGCCAAGATGCCTTTCCACTTTTATTATCCCACAACGTGAAGTTTTGAAAATGCACTTGGTTAATCTAAAAAACCACAACTTATTTTACTAAGAGTTCAAAGAATTGTTCTCATTCACTTGTGTTGCACTGCTATTTTGGGTTTATTGACCATAATCATGTTGGAAGAGTTTTGGTTTATTTTGAATATTTGAAGGATATTTATGAAGGTGTTTTTTCTAAGGTTGCATGTTGGCATTTGTTTATTATTGAATGGATATGGTGTTGTTCATATGTTCATGATGTTGGTTGAAAGAAAATTAGGCTTAAATTTCTTAATTTGGAAATAACATGGGAAAGAGCACTTGTATGTGAGCATTAACTTGTGAGAAATATTACTTTCATACACTGCAGTATATAAAATTGTCTTGTGTTCACCAGTAAATTGTGGGAACAGGTTTCACCTGCAGGTAACATTGCCGTTAATTCTCCATATAATTTGATCCAAAAAAAATAGGTAGATGAAAAGACACGACAGTGTATGTTTAAAGTACGACAGACCTGGAATCAACATTTTTCCAGTAGAAGGATGTATGCCTTGGATGTGAGAGTGAACAACATTGACCATGCATGGCCACTGACCGCTCCACCACCTAGTATGTCCAGTAGTATCCATGTCAATCCAAGGTTTCTTGCACAGGTAGGATTCTGTCACAAATGCTGTCCACTCATTTCTCATTTTATGTGTTTTTTCATTTCTCTCATTTTAATCTAATCTAAATTATTTGATTTTGATACATTTAGATCATTACGGGAGGGGGGGCAGGACATCTGTCAGGACCTGGTGTTTTTAAGCTCTGAATTTTGGTATCGATCCTTTCGGAATGTCTGAAATTAAATTTCTTTTTAAAAATTTGAACCTCTGGATTTCAGGTTCAGGACCCCCTCTTGCGGAAGAAAAGGCTACAATTTGAATAGATCTGCTATATTATGAAAAAGATCACACTTGTGGAAAATTAGTATTAATAAATAGGGGAGTAAGTCAATAATGATCTAGATTAACAATTTAATGCATAAGACTAATTGGTGTATAAAAGCAATTGTTGACTTGAGTGTAATTGGTTCCTGAGGGTAGTAATGGGGGTACCCTCATGATGAATAACGGTAAAATTTCTTGCCAAATGACGTTAACTGTAATTTTTGGTGCATGAGGATAATGTGTACACTTTCTTTTAGACGTTGAAAATTCGACTGATTTGATGAATAACGTTGATTTTTTTCATAAATGATATATAATGATAGTTATTTGAGACCTCTGACAAATCATGATAAGTATATTATAACGAATCACGGTAAAATTTTAACCAATTTGACTCAAACGGTAGCCAAACTGACTGACTCCTAATGGTAAAGGGCATTACTACCTTCGTTTCTACACCATTTAATTTCGAGTATTTTGCAGAATTAATTCTTTGGTAAATAAGGTTTGTCACCTTGATTAGTTCATTGAAACATTGAAAATAATTTTCAACAATAACTGGGTAATCCAATCCTTTCTGTTATTTTTTTAGGTCCATGTAGCATTTTCTACAACATTTTCCATGCACAAAAATTTAAAAGCAAAATAATGACAGAAGGGTGACTTATTAACGCCCAGTTGTGGATTCAGAAGGAGTTTCCGAGGGTTAGACCCCCACCCATTTTATTTTGACAATCTGCATTTGAATGGGGACATACAGTCAGAATCCCCCTTTAAAAATATCTTGATCTGCCCCTTGGCATTGACAGGTTTTATAAGCAGTTTGATACATTTTTAGTAGAACTAGCCGTGTCAAAACCTAAAAACTGTTGAAATAGTTGAAAAAAAATGTGGCCTGCTCTTTAAAATTTAGCTATATTTCATGATATAGGGTTGCAAATCCCTTCTTAAGGCAAAATAGATGTTGGATGGTTTCCATTGCTTAATTGGGTCTTCGCTTATTTTTGCCCTTCCTAAATTGTCATGGAAAATTTATATATATTTTTAGTTTTTCTGGGAAAAAAATCTGTCTGATGTATACAATTTGATACATGGCTAATGTCTTTCTACAGTTACTAAGAAAATTAAAGATAGATATGGTATGAATGCCAATAAAGCTCAAAAGACCAGGATGTAATAAACTAAGGGTCATGATAAAGCTTTCAACAATGAGCAAAAATCATTCAATATTGCAAGCTATTAAAAGGGAAATAATTCTGGCAGATAGCAATGGTTGAATACAAATAAATTGCATGCTTTAAACAGGAACAAAAGAAAGCAGCAGGATTAAAATGTTTTTGATGGGTCAACCATTCTAATTTCTTGTGAAAAACCAAGTGCTGTTGGATAAGGAAATAAAATGTGATCTTTAGCCTCTCAGTACAATCATTATTTAAATCTGACGAGGCGAACGAAAAAAAAAGACAAGGTCCCAGCACTATTCTATCATTTAATTTAATCATTGATTATGTTTTTAGCAAAAGGAAGAGCAAGGTTTACCACTTCCTGAGGAGCCAGATGATGATGATGAAGCTGAAATGAGGAGACAACTGATTGCCAAGCAAGCAGAAATATTGAAATTACAGCAGAAAAGACTAGAATTAGAACTGAAAGAAACTGAAGCACGTCTCAAATCTCAGGTAAAAATGGTACGTATTCAAAACTGAATGCATCCATTGACAAAACATCTGCAATTTGTTAATTATGATGAAATTGCAGCAATTTGTTTATTTCTTGGAGAAGGACTCTAAAAAAACATTTCTAAAACACAAACACACTCATATTACAGAAGAACAAAGGATATGGGATATCCATCAAAGACACAAAATCAATACATGCATAGCAACAACAACAAAAACACCAAAAGCAAAGGAACAGCGCTTTTATTGCTTTTCTTCATCTGATGTTTTGTTTATATTGGTGAGTTGCTGTCTCATTAACATTGATATCATAGAAAATAAGGTGTGATGACTGAGCAGGAAACATCTATCAACAAGAGTTGAAGATATATAAACAATTATCTACTGTACACCCTTCAACAATGAGACAAACCCATACTCTATAGTGGGATTAAAAAAAAACCTGACATAAAAGTGTGAAGCAATTAAAATAAAAAACAAAGCCTGTTTTATTACTGTTTTAATTCAGAACAACAAAATGTATTTTGAGAAAATCCTTTTGTAAAACAGTGAACCTGGTCAAAGCAGTAAAAAAAAGTAATATGACACATAGCCCAACAACAACCATTTATCAATGTCTCCTTTTATTCATAATATTCTGTTGTTCTGTTTTAGCCTGACTCATCAGATTCAACTGACTTATTTGTTGGTGTGGAAGCACCAGCTGAGGCAACAACTTCGATATCAAGAGATCCTCGGATACAAAAAGACCCTCGAATACAAAAAGACCCTCGTCTAAGAGATCCAAGAGTATGCAGGGATCCAAGAATGAGGTTGAAGCCAGCACAGCCTGAACTTCTTCCAAGTAGTGAGGAACAACCTCAGTTGACCTTTTTTGGTCCCAGCACTAATGTTCCATTGAATCAGTTTGGTGGACGAGAAACAGAGCCTCCGACATTGTCCAGTGAATCTATTATGCCACCTCAAAGTATACATCAGCCACCTGTCATGACCTCTGGTCCAGGGATGTTGCCATTTCCAATGCCTAGCGCGTTATTGCCACGCCCAATGCAGACTGCATCACCGTTTTTGTTGGAATTTGGTAATCAAAATAACCAAGCAATACCAAGTTTAAAACATGAACCTATGGAACAAAATACATTCAGTCCCAAAAAACAATATAAACAAAAGCCAGATGTCGAAGTAAAAAAAGAAAAAATAAGTCCAGAAAAAGTGCATTCTAGCCCAAAAGAATTAGAAAGTCCAGTTAAAGTGAAAGTTGAAAAAAGTGTAGTTGCATCACCTAGAAAAAAGAAATTAGATCCCAGAAAGGCTGCCAGTGAAACAAGAGCCAAAGAATCCAAGGAGCAAGAGGTCAAGAATTTAAAAGCAACGAGTAGTCATAGTCAGGAAAAAGTTAGAAGCACAAATAATGACACTAAACCCCGCCAAGAAAATCATGACAAGGGCAGATCAAGAAACAAAGATACTCATGATAAAGGGAAATCACCAAATGACGAGGAAAAAGTAAAAAGTAAATTAAGTCCTAGTGAAACTCAACATAGCAAAAATAAACGGACTAGGGGAGACTCAGAACGTGACAATCAGAAAACAAGTGAAGAAAGAAATGGAAAAAGTGAAAGCAGAGAACGAGAAAATAGTTGGAAAGATACTCGAAGTAGAAGGAGTAAGTCGCCAAGAAAGAGCAGAGAAAGGTCAAGGTCTCCTGTCAAAGAGACCGGAAAAGGATCTAAAGTTCAGACACGTAGTAGTAAAAGTAGAAGTAAGACTGATTTAAAACAGGACACCAAAACTCAGAATGAAGAACCCATGGAAGACACACATAAGATTGAACATAGAAAACCCATATCTAGTTTACCAAGGATACCTAAGCGTACCGGTACAGATGTTGATGAAAGAAGAAAGGATAAAGATCAAGATGATTGTCGACTTTCTGGTTCCAATAAAAGGGATCTGGATGAACGACAGGATTATAGAGAACGTGACTCTGGCCGAAACAGTAAAAAAGCAAGAATCAGTCAGGAAAGAGGCCTTCCTACCATGGAACCAGTTCACATTCATACCAAGCTAAATGAAGATTTAAGGTGAGCAGAACATTTTATTGGGACATTATAGATGAGGGCTTTGATGGGGGTTCTTAATTTCAATATTCTTTAAATTTCTACATTGTTTAATGGCATCTTTATTTATTTAAAAAAAAATATTAAACATAACCTGTATAATGCTGATAAAAACATTACAGTTATTTGGTATTTCTGTAATTGGATGATTTTTATGCCCCACCTATGATAGTAGAGGGGCATTATGTTTTCTTGTTCTTCCGTGCGTCCGTCCGTTCACTTCAGGTTAAAGTTTTTGGTCAAGGTAGTTTTTGAAGAAGTTGAAGTCTAATCAACTTGAAACTTAGTACACATGTTCCCTATGATATGATCTTTCTAATTTTAATTCCAAATTAAAGGTTTGACCCTAATTTCACGGTCCACTGAACATAGAAAATGATAGTGCGAGTGGGGCATCCGTGTACTTGGGACACATTCTTGTTTTATACATTGTTTATTTCTGTAATTAGTATCATATTTATACATACTTTCTGTTGTATTCCACAATTATAATTTATACTTAAGCACATCATTTATACTCTCTAATTTGTTTTTGTTTAAATTTTCTTTGTTAATTATTATCTATTCTGTAAACCCCAAACAGACCCTCATAAATTAGATATGTTTAAAAAAAAAGAAAAGCATCTCAGCCAGGAGATAAAAGCCCGTAGATAGCGTGTTAGTTACTAGACAGCGTTAGTTTATGACGTCATAGTGTTCTCACTCTACTTGACTCTATGTGTTATGATATTAAAAACCATTCTCAAACTAGTAATTTCAAAGATTAAAGCAACATTAAAAAAATCAGCACCGATTACAAATAGCAGATTGGCTTGTAACATCACAAAAAATAAAATCAGGTAAATTTTAAGATAAGTAAACTGTAGAGATTTGTTTTTTTTTGTGGAGACAAATCAAATAGAACATAAAAAAAATTTCAAAGACAGAAATGAGCACCATAAGTATGAATATCTTTCAAAGAGAGCTTTCAGTAAATATACTGGGGATTCATTATTATTCGATCATGTCGATGGATACCAATTTTAGTGGATTTCGTGGGTACAGGGGAACCACGAATTTAAATATTCCACGAATTACAAATTTTCTAAAGGAATGTATGTATACTTTGCCAAAACCACGAAATTAAATATCCACGAATATGCAAGTTTTCCTCAAACCACGAAAATTGGTACCCACCAAAATAAATGAATCCACAGTAAATTAAATAAAAAATTGAAAGTGCAATTTTAAAGATGTGAAATATTTCATAATAAACATTCACTGACTGTCCCACAGCTGAACTGCATCTGCACCAGTACAGAAAATAAGATGTGGTATGAATGCCAATGAGACAGCTATCAACCAGAGTTCTATTGAAGTGGATGAAAGCAATTATCAACTTCAAAACATAAGCAAAGATTCATTGTTAAATTTTTACAATTCCTTAATTTGTTAATTTTTTTTCAGTGCCTTATTTGGAAATGAAGACCAGGATTACAGACATGCTGATACAATTTCGCCCAGAGGAGGTGGGCAGGTAGGATGGGCAAGATACAAGGCTGATCATCCACAGGACTTCGACAGTCGTAGATCAAGTATAGAAGACATAGATCAGAGACAAGATTCACTCGATCAGAGACACCAAGCACCCAAGGTTCCAAGGGATACTGATTTCAGAACACCACCCTTCAGTAGACCTCCAGGTCGAAGTCCTGGTTATAATGAACCAGTGCAAAGGATTGGACAGCCTCCTTCTGAAGAGGATGTACCACAAGAATTGAGAATTGAGAATCGAGAACAAATATTAAGAAAAATGGAAATGAGAAGAAAGTCTGGAGAACTAAGTCATCAGGAACTTCAAACAGTTTTAAGAAGTTTATCTGAATTTGATTCTCTGCAAGAACAAAAACGACATCACCATCCAGGACATGAACCGCCTCTTCTAGAACCTGAAGTTCATAGACGAGATGAAAGAGTACTGCCACCTAGACTAAACGAGCCTTTAATGGATTATAACTCACCAGGAAAAGCACCTATTCCTCGACAAAATGAACCGTTGATGGAGTACAGTTCTCCTCGAAAAGATAGAAGTCACCAGCATGATGCAGATATAAGAATGGACCAGTTCAGAGGACCTGATAGACCAAAAGATGACAGGGGTCCAAGAGAGGAACCAGTAAGACCAAGCTTACTTGGACCTGGACCTGGTCCTAGATTGAATAAAGAGCCCGATGTTACTGGATCTGATAGAGACAGACCTATCCCTGGTCCTGACCCTGCTATGAATTTTGATGTCGACCTCCGTAAGCCTACTCAAATGGATAGAGGCCCACTTATAGATAGGAGACCTGATGTTGAGGTAGGACGATCACCAGTAGATAGACCCAAAGAGGTAAAACCAAGTCTCCTAGGCCCTGGACCTGTTATTTTAAAAGAGAAAGAACCACCCATTGTTCCTAAACTGGATCCTGTCAAACGCGATGTAGAGAAAAAAGAAAAAGTTTTTAAACCGAAAGAGAAGAAAAAAGAAGGTGCTGGACTGGCTGTAGGAGCAATGTTGGAAATGTTGAGATCGGAAAATTCTCCAGACAATTCACAAGATGCGCCTATGCCCAAGCCTGTAGTTCCCGATGCTCTCAAGGCTCCTGCAAAAGAAAACCGTGAACAAAAAACTCATAGGGGATCTCAAAAGGAAGAAAGAAGATCAAAATCCCATAGAGAGCATGGAAGAAATGAAAGTCATAGAGATGAAAGGCGTAGAGACAGACCCAGAGATGATAGACGTAGGGATAGAGATGCTGCTAGAGACGAAAATCGTAAAGATGTTTCAAGAGACGAAAATCGTAAAGATACTCCCAGAGATGAAAATCGTAGAGAACCTCCTAGGGATGAAAGAGTACCACGTTTAGTTCCTAAACCTATTTATGACCCTGACAGAGATGACAGGTGGATGATGCCAGGAGGGGTAAGAATAAAAGATGGAGTACTGAATATATTCCCTGATGGCACGGAAGAAATTGTTGTAAATGGTCAGCCACATCATTACAGAATGGGAGGACCAAAACGTATAATTCCTTTTAAAGGGGATCAGTTGGAAGCTTTCATTGAACAAACAAGAAGAACGCTTCTTATAAATGGTACTGCTGTGTACAAAGTTGCTGACCCTGTGAAGGAAGTTTTCTGGGGCCCAGGTCCTAATCAAAGAGCTCAAGTATTTTATCATGGAAATCCCAGGAATATGTGGATTGATGGATTTTTGTACAATTTGCGCATAGATGCACCACCTAAAATAATTCGATTTCGTGATAAGGAACATACAGTTTTGATAGATGGGCGAGATGGAATGCTATTAATAGACAAGAAAGAATATGGAACATATGGCGGGAAGCCAAGATTTGTTCGTTTGGATGATGAAAGGGTAGAAATGAGATTTACTCCTCCGCCTAAAAATATAGTTATTGATGGGTTGCAATGTCAGATAAGACTTGATAGAAAAATTCCTTTTATTGTAATGGATGGTGTAGCACGGGGTATACGATTTGATGGACCCCCTAGAGATGTAATAATAAACGGGCAGAAGTTTTTAATTCCAACAGACAGGGCAGTTGAGGTCTGCATTGATGGAATATTTCATATGGTAGCATTTGGAGGTCCCTCTCATGAAATTATTATTGATGGAAATTGGTACGAGTTGCAGTTTAATGGACCCCCAAGAGAAATAACTGTAGGAAATCAAAGGCTCCTGGTTGGGCTTCCATGTCCACCACCTGATGTGAAAATCTTGGACCCAATTGAGAATCAGAGCCTCAAAGAACCTGATGTTGAGAAGAGTGGAGGTAAACGTGACAAGAGACATGGATCAGATGACAGGAACTCGCCTTCATTTGGACAAAAGAAGCCTGTATCCATATTAGACTTGGATATTGCAAAACCTCCAGGACTTAAAAATAAGGATAGATTAAAGGGATCACCTCTGTATGATGAAAGGTCCAGAAGTCCAGATAGTCATAAAGATAGAAGAAGACGATCACCTCATAGAAGACATAGTCCAGACAGAAGAGGAGGCTCTCCACAAATTAATGATCAGTTTAATGGACCCTCCATGAATCAAACTGGTCCACCTCAGCCTAGACCACCTTTTATACCAGGTCAACCATTTAATCAAGGAGGACCAAATCAGCCATTCCAGCATGGACCCAATCAACCATTCCCACCAAATCAGCAATTTCCAGGTCCAAATCAGCCTCCATTTTCATCAGGACCAAATCAAAGATTTCCACTAGGTCCTAATCAACCACCATTTATGCCTGGTCCAAATCAGCCATTTCCATCTGGACCAAACCAGATATTTCCACCAGGTCAAAATCAGCAAATGCCAGGTCCAGGAGCTATGCCACCTTTCCAAATGGGCCCAAGACCTATGATGCAAGATGAGGGTTCTCAGGGTCCACATCCAATGTTTCAACAAGGTCCTCAAGGCCAGCCATTACAGTCTATGCCTGGTATGCCACCCAATATGCCAGTGATGAGTCAGTCTATGCCAGGTCAGCCA
This sequence comes from Mytilus galloprovincialis, assembly GCA_037788925.1. Classification (NCBI taxonomy): domain Eukaryota; kingdom Metazoa; phylum Mollusca; class Bivalvia; order Mytilida; family Mytilidae; genus Mytilus; species Mytilus galloprovincialis. The sequence continues at coordinate 81,985,607 of CM075336.1, read as the reverse complement.
ATGCCTATTCAAGGTCCACCGGTGTCTGTTGCAGGTCAGCTGTTGCCAGGTCAACCAATGATGCCACCAGGATCTGTTCCAATCAGTGTCATGAATCAGCCAATTAATCCAGGTTAGTCTAAGAAATTCAAAAATCATTGCGTGCATTTATTATTGCAATTACTATATTATTTTTTCCGATATTGAGATAAATCAGTTTTAATTCATAAAAAATATTTCAAAATGAGAGTTTAAATTATTGCGATTAAAACACAATCACATTTTTCTGAATTTACAGTATTTATCCTAAAAATAACTAATAAGGAAGCGACGCAAAAAAATATTGACACAGGAGGAAACAGGGATAGTGAATATTAGTGCTATTCCATTCCCTCCTACATCCATAGTCTTAACAAAATCTTTAAAAAAAATAATTGTCTTACAAGAAAAAAAACCTGCTCAAACCATATAAAGTATTCAAAAACTGACACTTTACTGCAAGTTCTATAAGTGTAGAGGTCAATTTATAGAAGTTGCTGTCATGTCAGTTTTTGAAAACTTTATTTTTACTATATAATATCATATGAAAAATCTTCTCTTGACAGAAATTCTTACATTTTGAAAATAACACTTGGACAAAAGTCACATATCTTTCATTTTTCATAATTTAGGTATACAAGTAATTTATTTAATTTTACTTATTGAAAAAGAGCATAATTTATAAAGTGCTTCTGAAAATTCATTAAACATGTCCCATTCGTAGTCAAATGGGGGTGTAAGTCATAATTTGTGTTTGTTTATTTCAATTTTTGTTAATTATTTCTGGCATATTATATGAACTTATATGTTTTAGGTATAATGAGTCAGCCACTTGGAGGACCTCCAAATTTAATGCCATCCCAACAGCCACCAAGTAAGTTTTACAGTTTAAATTCATTGTTTCAAAATTAATTTTATATTGGCATTTTTAAAAATTTGATGAATACAATAACTCAGTATATAATTGATGCCAGGTATAATCCACATTTGAAAATATTATATGAAAGTTGATTGATAAAGACAGTCTTCAAGCTTGTCCAAAAGCCTTATCAGCCCATGCTTGTTAAGTTTCTATCAGGTCAATAGAAGAGGGTCTGGATAGGGGGATCTGTTATTCTGTAAACATTAAATTTTCACCCCTTTTTTCTCTAATCTTCAAAAAATTAACCCCTTTTTTCTCTAATCTTCAAAAAAATTAGACCATGTATTTCTCTAATCTTTAATTTTTTTTGCTGTTATTCTCTAATCTTCATTTTTTTTGCTGTTATTCTCTCATCTTCATTTTTTAAGGGCATTATTCTTTAATCATTTAACCCCATCCGAACCCTCATAGAATACTGTAGATACATTAATATATGTTGGATACCAATTTTTTGTGGATTTTGTGGATACAAGCTTAAGGGAACCACAAATTTAAATATTCAAGGAATTGCATATTTTCTAAAGGAATGTATGAAAACTTTGCCAAAACACGAAATTAAATATCTACAAATATGCAAGTTACCTCAATCCACGAAAAATGTCGCCTACAAAAATAAAGAATCCTCTAAATAAAAATAGTGCCTGGCCTGTGGCTGCAAAAGTTCAACCAAAAAGTGTACAGGAGGAAAACAGTTTAATTGGTGTGATGTCTTATTATTAATTAAGCAAGTTTATTTACTAGTAAGGCCATAAAAAAGAATATGTATGTTTGCCCTAACCCTACCTACCAAGAAAATAGCTGCCTACTCGAAAACTTTTATTGCCTTGATTTGAATTTTTTTTTAATCAGATCAGCATGACTAAAAAACATCTGACACTTCAATTTCTCTTTGTCAAAAAAAAAGAAAATGTGCCTACCTACCTATTCACTGTCTCAACTTTTGGGTAGGGTTTGGGCAAACCAAAATATTTTAAAGTATGGCCTAACCATTTTCTGAAAAGAAAGCGCATCATGAACGAGAAAAACAAATGTCCATAAAATATGACACAGATAACTAAACTATCCCTACATATGTTTGTTTACATTTTAGCATTGCAACCTGAGCCATTGAACGTTGAGTCTTTATTACAAAGACTTATCAAAGTTGGCCTGATTGCACAATCTGGAGAAAAGGCAAAGGAGGAACAAGAAAAAGACAAGGAGGAACAAGACAAAGAAAAGGAAAAGGACGAAAAGAAGTCAGAGAGTGAATCGCCACAAAAGAAAGAAGAAGAGTCTTCAGATGGAAAAGAGAAAAAGAAGCCAGTGGTTAGTGAATTTAAAATTTAAAAGATGTTGTACTATATGTAAAAATAAGAAGATGTGGTATAAATAAAAATAAGAAAATAATAATAAGTAGGCACAGTATAAAACTACTTCTTCTTTTTTTTCTGTATATATAAAAAAAAGGCGATGTAGTTTTATTGCCAATGAGACAACTCTTTGCCACGTATCAAATTATGTTGGATTTAACAACTATAGATCAATGTATGGTTTTCAACACTGAGAAAAACCTATACCACATAGAAAGCTATTAATAGCTAAGAAAGCACAAATATGAAATAATTCAAATGAGAATAAATAGGGTTCAGTTTATAATTTATAAATAGTGAGCAATACCAAGTGTGGAAATTTTTTATGAAGTTCTAAATAATTTACCTTATAACTAAACATTTGCTCTATAGATTTGATTACAGAGTGTTTATTCATGTTTTGACTCTTTGTAAACTATGACTATTTTCTGTTCTCAGAGACTAAAGCTTTCAAAACCTCAGAAGATTCCTGATTTAACAGAAATGAAAATCAATATCCTAAAAAAGTAAGTATAACATCAATAATATTATTTAGTCTTAAACTGTCAAGTGCTTTGATCATGTGATTCTTATTAATTTTTTATGCCCCACCTACAATAGTAGAGGGGCATTATGTTTTCTGGTCTGTGGGTCTGTTCGTTCGCTCAGCCATTCGTTCGTTCTTCTGTCTCGCTTCAGGTTAAAGTTTTTTGATCAAGGTAGTTTTTAATGAAGTTGAAGTCCAATCAACTTGAAACTTAGTAAACATGTTCCCTTCAATATCATCTTTCTAATTTTACTGCCAAATTAGAGTTTTTACGCCAATAACACGGTCCATTGAACATAGAAAATGATAGTGTGAGTGGGGTATCCATGTACTGTTTAATCTTTAAACCTTTCTGTAGTTTCAAGTATAGAACTGAATATGTGCTGCATAATCATAATAAATTATGATACTGGCCTGCAACAGAATTTACAATCTCAACAATTCATTTCCCTGCTATGGTTATGTGTTGCCAGAAAGCTTGATTTGCAACAAAAATAAAAGCAATTTTCTATAGAACTTCCCTGTTGATAAATTAGGGTATTATGAAGAAACAGATTCCAACTCTGTCTAGCAAAGCTAACCTTAGTGAATTGAGCTTAGCTTGTCGGGTCCCATTGGTTAAAGAGGGGCTTGATAGAGGGTGGGGTTCTCATCACGATTCACAAGTTGATTTTTTTGTCAATCACGATTCACAGAACGATTCACAGAAAATAAATTTCCATGATCACGGATCACGAAAATATATAAAAAAAAATCTGTAGAAAACGGATCACCATAGCAAAAATGTGGCCGATCACGAAGAACGAAAATAACCCATCAGGCCCCTCGTTAAATAGCTCCTAACTAAGTCTACATATTAGTGGATTTCAAATGTTAAGGTTTGAGTTGTCCTGATGAAGTTTTACCCAGAAAAGTGCTTCAGACACACAATACTTATTTTCATTGCAACAGTAGAATAAAAAAAATAGTAAATGCATCTGCTACTGGCAGTATTAAAATTGCAACAATAAAATAAAATAAAAAATGCATCTGCTACTGGCAGTTTTAAAATGCAATACAATGATTCATTAATTATGTTTTTTTCTACTTTTCAGGCAATATATAGGTGTTATACAAAGGATGTACTCTGGTATCCAGTGTACGTCATGTGGTACAAGGTTCATGGCATCGCAGACGACATTATACAGGGAACATTTAGACTGGCACTTCAGACAGAATCAGAGGGAAAAGAAGGGAGCTAAGATTTCAAGATACAGATCCTGGTTTTATGAATTAGATGTATGTTATTTTAATTATGCCCCATTTATGGGCATTATGTTTTCTGGTTTGTGCTTCCTTCCGTCTGTTCGTTCTTCCGTATGTCTGTCCCGCTTCAGGTTAAAGTTTTTGGTCAAGGTAGTTTTTGATGAAGTTGAAGTCCAATCAAATTGAAACTTAGTACACATGTTTCCTATGACATGATATTTCTAATTTTAATGCCAAATTAGAGATTTTACCCTATTTTCATTGTCCACTGAACATAGAAAATGTTGGGTGTACTATGGACTAATTCTTGTTTCATCTTAATTTATAAGCACATTTAAAAAACCTATTCATAAGTATTTGACATCATTACAAAATGCTGCTTAATGCACCAACAAAACAAATACTTAACCACCAAGTTTTATTCATGAAATAACCCATATTTTATAAAGTTCTAATTGTTACAAAGCTGATACAAAATTAGATTAAAGAAAAAAGAAGTTAAATAGTTTAATTTTTTGATAAGTTATGTGTTTGATCAGTCTTTTTATCTCAACTTTTCATTTTTGTTGGTTTTTCTTTCAATCGAACAGTAGTTTAAAAAATTAGACTGTTTTGTTTCTATGTCATATCATTTTATTCCTGATTGTTTACTTGTTTTACAGGATTGGTTAGAGTATGAAGATGTTGGTGATTCAGAAGAGAGAGGTAGGTTATTCTATACCTATACTACAAATACTTTAAAAAAAAAACAAATTTAGGTCCAGTTACTGAGCATTAACATGTACTTTATAGTATCAACAAAAAATTATGTTAAATACAAGCATTCTGACATTAACTTACAGTTACTTTTGTGTTAAAATAGTTTTAATCTGATAGCTACAGTCATAAACAAAGAGTGGCCTTACTTAAATGGGCACAAATCCATATGAATGAAGCAGGCTCTTCACAGCACCTGGTTTTATTTGGTAAATGGCAAGAGGAAGTAAAAGTATGGATTGGACAAAGTTGTATGTGATTCATCATTTAGCAACAAAATAGATTTATTATAATGTTTGTAATAAAAAAAATTGACATAAAAAACGATAAATATCATAAAGCCAAATTTATGAATAAAAAAAATTACGATAAAAAAAAACCATTTTAATAAAAATGTCAAATCTTAGAATTCTCAATTTGACATATGTGATTTGTTTTATTTTTCAGCACATTCAAGTTTGTTTGAACAACTGGCAGCACAGGCTCAAGAGACACCAGACAAAGAGTCTGCACTACCTCAGGGAGAAGACATTCTACATTGTCCTGCAGCTACAGGGGAGGATTCTGCTGATGTAAGTCAATCACCTAATCATCTGAGTTCACATCTGGTTTTCAATTAGGTTCTTTTTGCTCAATCTTTCATGTAATTTGTGTCCTCTTTTTAGCATTTAGTTTTCTTTTTCAACATGCAGGTTTTGCCTGCACCCATGTTAACTTGTCTCTTTTTCCCATTTAGGGATGCGTGTCAAAAGCTGTCTTTCTCTGGTTTAGTTTAGAGCTGACTGTTTTACCATTTGTTCTTCGTGGAAGTACAGATTTTTAAGCCAGCTATAAAAATAAGCTGAAGCATTTGAGATTTTCATTTTTAGTTTTAAAAAAAATATGAATACATGGACCTCATATTATGGTAAAAAAAAAAGCATAAGTAAGAAAATGTAACAAATAAGTCAACCCTAATTTTGAACTGGTGTGAGTTTTGAGTAATGGTATATTATTCTTACAGTGAATTCTTTTTTTCTTTAAAAAAATGAAGGATCATCTTTTACAAGGGGTAAATTGTATTACCAAAATTAAAGTTTTTATGTTGTCTATAAGCTCCAAAAATGAAAACCTATATCAGTATTATTTCTTGAAGTGTATTGATTGGATTAATAAATTAAAGTTCATTTCTCTTTAATTTCTTTTTTATAAAAACATATTTTATATTTTAGGTGTGTGTTGTGTGTGGGGATGTTTTTGAACAGTTCTTTGATGAGGAATCTGAAGAATGGCATTTAAAGAATGCATTACGGTCTGCGGGCAAGGTAATTCAAATAGAATAGTTAAAAGAAACTAAGATATATTCATAGAAATAATTGTAAGGATATTGGAAATGAGAGAATTATTTAGGGGAAAACATAAGTTGGTAGACCGGCAAATATATTTTGATTTGTTTCGTGGCTCATCAATCTGTTTAATAATTCTATTTTTGAATGCCTCCGCTATAGCGGAAGGGACAATAAGTTTTACCCTTATCTGTATGTATGTACGTATGTCCCAAAATTGTTTTCTGTTCTATTGAGTTTGTCTCAACCAAATGTTATGAAACTTAAAGACAATGCTTATTATCACAAAACACAGATCAAGTTTCAATTTTGGTGGTGTCACTTTAACCGTTTGAATTCCCTTTATAAATGGAAAAATTACAAAAAAAATTTGTTTTCCGTTCTTTAGGTTTGCCTCAACCAAATGTTATGAAACTTATACACAATGCTCATCAACACAAAACACATATCAAGTTGAATTTTGTTGGCGTCACTTTAACCATTATCAAGTTATGCCCCCTTTATAAATGAAAAAAAAATGCAAATTTTTTTTAGTTTCCATTCTTCAACTCAAGTTTTCCTTAATTAAACATGAAAACTACACACAATACTTATTACCAAAAACTCGGATCAAGTACAAATTTGGGCAAGCAGGGCAACATCAGTGTCCATGGGTACACATTCTCCGTTTATTTTGAAATATTTTAGATTTGGCAGGAAAATATACTAGACTTGAACATGGGTCAGTCAAAAATGTCTTGACTTAAGGGTGTTTTCCAAAAATATAAAATATATGTTAGGCAGGGAACAGCACTATCATACTATCTTAATATTTGCACATTTTTCAAAAATAATTTTATACATTTTATTTTTCAGACTTACCACCCAGTGTGTTATGAGGATGCTCAAGAAGTAAGTAATATGATAGAAATACTTAAATTTATTTTATGTAGGTGAAATAATTATATCACCCAGGCAGTTTAATTTTTCTATTTTTGACTACTAGCTGATACAGTTTAAAAACCACAATGCCGGTACATGTAGTACGTATAGTGAAAAACAAGTATAAACAGTCGAAAAATTCCTGGGTATAGATAATTACAAAAGGAGACATTAAAAAGATATTCAAATTTATAAGTCTAAAACGAATCGACAATGCCATGTCAAATAATATAAACGACAAAAAGATCAAGAAAATGTAAGACTGAGCAACACTAATCACACCAAAACCAATGATGATCTCGTGTGGTCTAGAATGGTTAGCAGATACGGCTCCACATATGGCACCAGATGTATATATCTACATTATCTCTACATTTAAAAGAGATTTTCAAAAGTTAATGAAAAAAAAATTGTTTTACATGATGATGTTTTTATGCCCCACCTACGATAGTAGAGGGGCATTATGTTTTCTGGTCTGTGCGTCCGTTCGTCCGTCCGTCCGTCTGTCTGTCCGTCCGTCCCGCTCCAGGTTAAAGTTTTTGGTCAAGGTAGTTTTTGATGAAGTTGAAGTCCAATCGACTTTAAACTTAGTACACATGTTCCCTATGATATGATCTTTCTAATTTTAATGCCAAATTAGAGTTTTAACCCCAATTTCACGGTCCACTGAACATGGAAAATGATAGTGCGAGTGGGGCATTCGTGTACTGAGGACACATTCTTGTTAACTTTCTAAAATGATATTGAAAGCATTATGCCCTTTCCATACAGATTATATTGTCCATAGATAAATTGTTAATTAGATAGACGTGTAAAATTTGAAAGAAGATGTATATGATAGAAATTAAACAATTATCACTTTTTTCAGAATTCTACTCCAAAAGAAGATCCTGGCGCCAATCCCATGATGTTACAAATACAGAAGGAACTTGGAATGATTCCTGCCGACACTGTTGTCTCATTCCCCGCAGCTAACGTAATCTCGGTCTCACAACACGACCATACGCCCAAAGATATTAATCCTGATACACCACCTGAACCGGAAGGTGACACTACCACCAAAGAGGAGACGGCTCCGTCATGACCCGAGTTGTAAAAACAAAACTAGTCATTCCTTATCTGTGATTTTGTGTGTACTCTTTTATAGATATTGTGAAAATGTTGAAAAAGAGTTGCTGAAGAGAGAATGATTTGAAGTGCTTTCCAGGATTTGAAAGATGAAATTTCATTGCAAAGCAATTTATATGATTTCTTAGTGCATTCTATGAATGGTGCAGAAGTAAAATTTGTTAGTGACCTTGGAAACAGGAAATACAATGCAAATAAAGGTCATGGAAGATCACATAACTTTCTAGCTGGCTCTTTGAATGGACCAGGTTGTTATCTGTGGAAGACAGTTTGGACACCAGGGATACAGTTTTAAACTGGTTCCGTTTAGCTCTAAAGCAAAGAATTAAAGGTGTATAGTGGTCTGAGCCATACCTTTCAGTATAAACTATTAAAGTGATGACAGCTGGCCTTGATATTGGTCCATTTTCAGTGTAATAGTCATAGTATGATGTTCTACTGTCTCAGCTCAAAATATTGTATTATAGTACATGATATTTTTTATTTTGTTAATTGCAAATTTTTGTTTTGAAAGCATCGACTGTTAACACGTTTCTTTTTACGATCAGTTTCTGTTGATTTTGTAAACAATAATTATTTGTTACATGGATGTCACAAATTGTTATAATATTATACTGGTAATTCATGTAAATGGCTATGTACATGATGTAAAAGGTTTATTGTGACTTGATGGTTTAAAAAGTTGAGAAAACAAAAGTTACAAAAAAAATGTAAAAATATGAAGGAAAAGTGTATTCTAAAGGTGGGATGATATTGGCTATTTAATTTTTTTGTCAATTTAAAAACATACTTTTCATTGCACCATTTGCATGATCATTTTCTATACATGTTAAAAATCCAGTTCATTTTGTGGTTTTGAAGTTGTTTTCCTGATATGTGATAAAAATGTCCTTACATTGAAAAGTAAATGCATAAAAATGGCATATGAAGTTGCACATAATGGCAAGGGTCACAAGAATGAGAGAAGCGATTTGAAAAATGGTGTAAGGAACACAGGAAAAAAGAATATACACATTTACATTCATTTCTCATTATCATTTTCTCATTATCATACCGAAAATAAAGTGCTATGAATTAATTTATTTGTATAAAGTTTTGATTTGTAAATTATTATTGTTCAAGCAGATAATATTTCTGAAATATTCCTGGAGCAAATTTACTTCCAGGATAAATTCACCCAAAAATGTACAAAGTATTTGTCTTGATTTTGAATTGTTGTTTCTAGATACAGAATTTATATTGCTTCTATTTGTGAAAAAAAAACTTTTTGGGGCCTAAAAATAAGTGTATGAATGGGGCATTCTTACCCGATATTTAACTATGTTGGGTTATTTTTGGACATTATGCATTGTTGCAACACTTACAGTACATGTCAATAAATGTTGATATGGAAAAATTCTTGTGATAAGGCTTTTTTGTTGAAAACGGTTTTGCTATAAGTTGTTATGCATGTTATATTTAGTTTATTCGAAAACAGTTGCAAATTTTAAAACTTTCATTGATAGAAAAAAATCTTCATTTTTCAAGTTCAATATGACATCATTCATTATAAATTGAGCTCATAATAAAATCATTCTTCATTTGAAAAAAATTTGCATTGCAATGCATTATTTATAAAGGGTATTTGGGAAGAAATTCCTAGTATTTTATTCATAAATTGATAAATTCAAGAAAACGTAAAGTTAACAAAGCATTTCTAACAAAGAGAAAAAAAAATGCTATTGTTTATAATTTATGTCATAAAATTATATTTGATTATTAAAAATAAAATTTGCGTTGAGGCAGAATTAGCATTGTTTTGTGTGATTTAGTAGACTTACATTTAAATGTGTTTATTATAACAAAGTGCAATAATGTAAGTAAGGACGTAGATATTTGATGAGTTGATTTTTTACTTTATTTTTATACATATACTTGCAGTTGAAAACTCATTTTAATCAGACATTAGCAATTGTCACAATAATTCCATTATTTTTCACAAATTCAGAGTTTATTTTTTCATGTATTTTTTTCCATTGTATGAATGTAGGATGAATGTGAATTATTTTTAAATACTTATTGTTTTTGTTTTAAACTGAATTCTTAAAATCAGCAATTGTATTTGGATGGTTGAAAAATTGACAAAGAAATCTCCTATTTATTGACAGAGGAAATTTATCTTTATATTTACAAACCAGTATAAATCTGGTTTTGAATTCTATTTATTTTCTGGTGCTATTTTTTAACGCTTTTTCACTGGAAAAATGAATTTAAACAAATAGTAGATAATTGACTTGATTCAACATGTTCAACACTAAAATTATGATTGATTAAAATAATCTATAAAAAAAACTTTTTTTATGACATGAAAATTCTTGTGGATAATTTCTTTATGGATTTTAAGATTTATTCATTATAAAGATAAAACGTAAGTTTTCATCAGTTAAAAGATAAAAACAAGGTATTAAAGGTAAATTGTTGTTTTAAATGATGAGTTCGAAAGTGTCAGTTATTTTATTGTTGTGTTGAATGGAAGATTGAATATATATGCTGTGAATGAAAAGTTAGCATGTCTGAATGTTGATATATTTTTTACAATCTTATCCTTCAAAGGAGGCAATAAAAGGATATAAAAATGATTAATGTGTTTGTTTACTTTAATTATTGACACACCTGCTGTTCTGACATCATCCTCCAGAGGTCATCAGCTGTTTGTCACTTTTACTGACTTAAATTACTTTTACCAGAACTTATCATTGGTTAAATTGTTTCCTCAGAGCTTCAGGTCAATTAGTTTTTTTGCCCCTACTGTAGCGAAGGGGGCCTTAAGTTTTACCCTTGTCTGTCTGTACGTACGTCTATACTTGCGTCTCAAAGTAGGTTTCCATTCTTTAACTTTAGTTTGCTTCAACCAAATGTTATGAAACTTATACAAAATGCTTATTACCACAAAACACAGTTCAAGTTTGAATTTTGGTGGCGTCATTTTAACTGTTCTAGAGTTATGCCCCTTCACAAATTAAAAAAGTGCTGAATTTTTTGTGTCCATTCTGTTACTCAAGTTTGCTTCAACCAAAAGTTATTTAACTTATACACAATGCTTATTACCACAAAATACAGATCAAGTTTGAATTTTGGTGGTTTCACTTCAACCGTTCTAGAATTATGCTCCTTTACAAATGAAAAATAGGAATCTAATATCTGTTCTAAAAATATCATCATGATGTGTTTGTTAAAAAGTAATTTTTATTAAAATTGGAGTTTAAAAATGTGCCTTTGTCCATTATTGTAGTTGAATTAACTACAACCAATGTTTTTTACAATGCAATGTTCACTGGAAAAAATTAAACAATCTTAATCCTTCCGTGCTTACAAGGACTTTAATGTTCTTCAGTTTTGTCCCTTTATAACTTTATATTGTGTGCAAGTGGGGGCATCATCTGTGTCCCATGGACACATTCCCCATTTATTTTTTAGGTTAGGTGGTCAGAAAAAAGTCTTGATCAGAGGGCAATGTTAGATTTTGCCATCACTTAGCCTTCCTTTGTTGTACTCTGTAAATAGTAAATATGCTCAGCACGGTGGAAATTGTCAATTGAAATTTTGGTTAAAAACTTTAGTAGATAGAGAGAAAATTGAAAAAGCAAACTAAGATCTTTAAGTAAGTCAACATGGCATAACAAAATCAGAGTTCTATATTTTAGTTAGATTGACTCCTGATATACATCTCAACTGCAAACACCAAAGACCAAATGGAGCTTCTTTCACCATCTGTTTTCTAATATTTGTTGTCCAAAAGGAATCATTAAAAACGTCTTCTCTAAAACCTATGATTCAGATTGGAAAAACTTTTCTAAGACCAACCAAAGGGGGTCAACTGTTGTAAGTTGATCGAACAATTTTTTTTACGGGTGCACTTGACTACAATCTTAATTGACTGACTAGAATTGTCGGTTTTCCTATTGAAGGTTGATGGTTCTATTCAGGCACTCTGGCTTCCTCTACCAATTAAAACTTCTGCCAGGAAATAGCAGAAAATGAAAATGAAATTTAACAATGATCAATCTATGACTATCCAAAGAGATTTACTTCAAAAGGGACAACAATTTTCCAAACCAACCAATCAACCGACAAGCATGGTTGTTCTAACCAATCAACAAACAAGCATGGTTGTCCTGACTTATATTAAATCTAAATGTTTCAACAAAGAGACATGCCTGGGAAAACTTCCATAAATCAAATTATATTGATTCATGCTATTTATTATGTATGAAGGATCACATGATGAAAATTATGTTTTTTTGGTTTTTTTTGTGGTCTGAAATTCAAGATGTCTAGCTGCCACTATACAAGACAGATATACAAAGGACTACAGAAAGTAACTGCATAAAACTTTCCCATTTGATGCAAAAACCTTGATAACTGTCGTAACTGAAACATCTTAGAAAATTTATCAAAACTAACCACAAATGTTCAAGATGAATTGAAACAATTATAAAAATCAGTTGGCTAGATTAACTACAGTACTGTCAATCATCTGGTCTTCATATTGGCAAAATATTGAAGTCATGTGAGAACAAAAATCATATTTTATTAAACAAAACAAAACAAAAAACATTCAAAAAAAAATTTATTAAACAAAATTAAACAAAATTTCCACAAAACAAAAAAAGAAATAAAAAACTTTGAAAAAAAAATGCTATCTTTTCTCTCCATACTACAGCCTGGGATCACATGGCTACACCCTCCTACGCTTTTATATTTAGTACCTTCTTCTTACAGACCTGAAATGAGAAAAGTTTGCATAAAAGCATTCATATAATATGTATTTCTCTTATAAATAAATAAAGACTGTTTTTTGTAAATTTAAGATGTTTCACTTTGTAATTATATAACTTCTGATGTCACCTATTGTTATTTGTATATGTATTGTTTTATATATTGTAAATTAAAAAAAAAATGTATATGCTATATGTATATATTGTAAATTATATGACATATGTATATATAATAATATTGTAAACTATATGCTATATGTATATATTGTATTTGATGAGCTATAGTTTCTAGTTAATAAAGAATTTAAATTAGAAATGATTTTTTTTTATCAGTAATGAAACCAGCAGATTCAGTCATTTTGTAAAAGGGGAGAGGTTTCAACCCTGACTCACCATAAAATGTTAACATAATTATTATTATTTTTTAAAGCAAAATCTACCCTCGGGCCCCCCCCTAAGATCAACCAATTTGCAGCAATACAAAAACACTGCAATAAGAGATAGGAAGGCGAACGTACACCCCTTTCAATTGGAAAATATATCATTTCAAATATAAACTTGTTCAAGCACTTTCCCATTCGATCCGCCCAAAATTGTATTCCCTTTTGTTGAAATACGCCCTTTCATACGTCCTGGGTCTGACATTCAGAGTTGGAGCAAAAATCTCAATAATAAGATTTTTTTATTGAGCTTCCATTGAACCAAGTAATATTACCTTCAACAATGAGTAATCTGTCTACATCATCTTCCGCTTGGTCTAATAAGTACCTATTATATTCATTTACTGATTTCAATGACTTCAACTCACTCTCTGTTAAATAAAATTTTACAAGTTCTGAAAATTATATTCATTTTATTTGTATGAAAAATCATGCAAATTTCATAACGTATAATGATCTACTAGCATTGTATAGCTGTAAACAAAATATGGATATATTTATGTGAAATGATAGCTAATGAGTTAACTATCTACTATAGACCAAAGGACGTGGATGTAAGCAAATACAGTTCACCTTGCACGACAACAAGGAGCAAATCTTATAATGTATAGCCACCAAGACATGACAAAAACATTCCCCCTCCCCCCCCCCCCCCCAAAAAAAAAGAAGATAAACCCCAAAAAAGCAAAGTGATTTATGTACAGAAAAATAAATCAAAAGAAAACCAAATATGATAAAAAGTATTCAACGACATCCACTCAAATACACGATGAAGCAGGGTTTATCTGATGAGTTAAACCTTTTTCGACTGAATTGTATTGTTCGTTCTTATTTTGTACCTTTAAACCACCGTCCCAGGTTATGAGAGGGTTGGGATCCTGCTAACATGTTTAACCCTGTCACATTCTGTATGAATATAGCCTGTCCCAAGTCAGGAGCCTATAATTCAGTGGTTGTCGTTTGTTGATATGTTACATATTTGTTTTTCATACATTTTTTGTACCCAAATTAGGCCGTTAGTTTTTCTCGTTTGAATTGTTTTACATTGTCATTCGGGACCTTTATAGCTGACTTTGCGGTATGAACATTGCTCATTGTCGAAGACCGTACGGTGACCTATAGTTGTTAATTTCTGTGTCATTTGGTCTCTTGTGGAGAGTTGTCTCATTGGCAATCATATCACATCTTCTTTTTAATATTTAACATGTTCCGAGGTGCCAAATACACTGCCTCTTTTATTAGATTTCAGGATGAATCATAGATTGTTTTTTTTCCTTTAAAGGTGACCATTAGATCAATCAATCAATCAATCAATCAATCAATCAATCAATCAATCAATTAAACATGCAAACAAAGAAACAATGAATCAACCAATCAATCAATTCATCGATCAATCAATCAATCAATCAATTCTTGCTTGGTTTCTTCAACTATTAATCACATTCAAATGGTCAATCTTTGAATCAATTAAATATAATACTCAATCATTGTTGTATTCATAATTATAAATTCTTACCAATAAATTTTTTAAGTCTGTTTAGTTCAGCGTGAACTTTTGCCTCTTCGACATGAGCAAGCATTGTGATCAGTGGAGTCTCATAATAAGGGGCTGCCTGATTATTCCAATTTTTCTTAAAACGGGAAAATTGGACAGACAGCCCCTCAATTTCTGCCATCTTTTGATCCACCTCTTGGTCAAGTTTGGCACAGGATCTTGATAGCCTCCGTAACGGCATCTCAATGGTTGAGTTTTTACTTCTAGCATCTAGATATATAAATATATAAATCTTACTTTAAAAACATGACAGTTGTTCGTTTGTATTTCCTCTGTATTTAAAAATACTTTTGATAGTGTTTAAGATTACGGAGGTTTTTCACCAGATCTGGCAAACCTTCATAGTGGCATCTCAATAAAAAAATAATAATCACTGAGAATCTTAATACCGGATTTGTTATAACATGAGCAAAACGACGGCTGCCACATGTGGAGCAGGATCTGCTTACCCTTCCGGAGAAGTTGCGATCACCTCTAGTTGTCGGTGGGGTTCGTGTTGCTTATTCTTTAGTTTTCTATATTGTGTCATGTGTACTTATGTTTGTCTTTTTCATTTTTAGCCATGGCGTTGTCAGTTTATTTTCGATTTATGAGTTTGACCGTCCCTCTGGTATCTTTCGTCCCTCTTTTAATATACATATTACTTTAAAACATGTACCCAGTTGCTGGTTTTTATTTACTCTGTGCTTAAAAAATTGCAAGTGTATTCAGATAACGGATTATGTACCTTTTTCTGAAATAAAATACATAAAGTATCGACAGTTGTCTAAGCCTGATTTTCATCACCTATCAATCATTTAATCAATTTATAATATAAAATTTGTTTTACAACTATATTCTGGTATAAAATAGAGAGAAATTATAGATGCATTAAGCTGTATTTCTCTCATCTATCAGTCAAGTATCAGAAATTTATTTCACACAGAAATAAAACGGCAATTAAGACGCTGATCTTAAATCAGGAAGCGGTGTAACGGAATTTAAACGGTGTTTTTAAGCTGGATGTATCTTATCGGTTTTTAAAAGAAAAAAATCTGTCTTAAGGTGGCAAGGGTGTCTTCCTCCATCTTGGATTGTAAAAAACAGAGAACCAAAGGTCCATATTTTCTATCAAGTTAGCAAAATGGGATGCAGGAATGCAGATATTTTATGTGATTTTCATTTAAAAGAACCAATTTATAAGAATATAACTTACAAATATTAATATTTTTGCAAATGTTGATTAGTTTTGATTGCTTTTATTTTTTTTAAATTGGCATTTCAAGGGGAGGTAACTCTAAAACTGCATTTTCTGAAGGATTCTACATGAAATTTTCCTATTTTGTATTTAAGCCAGAAAAAACGTACGGTGACCCTATCTTTTCTTTTGATATTCTCAAAGCATTGTCTGAAAGCTATCTTTTCCATAAGTATTTAACAATTCTATCATTTTGTTTAGTTTCTAATCACAAAATGGTGTTTTTTCCTGTATAATCCATACAAAATGTGTCATTTTGTCACGTCCTGTAGCTTGAGAAAATGCGCGGTGACCTATCATTTTTATTATATTTTTCAACATATATCAATAGATACTACGTTTTGGCAAAGTATGAACAAATTCTATCATTTTTATTTTAGACCCCCATACCACCTTAACCGGTCATTTACAAAAGACTATGTTAAAATTTAGTATTACCTTCAAGATATGGTTGTAATCCAGATATCACTTTATCGTTTTGAATACAGGTAATTTTCATAAATGCCAGTTCTACAAAGAAAAATAAGATGAACACATAACATACGTTTCTCAGAGACTAACTGCTTTTAAACATTTTAGATCTGTACATTTACATGTAGTGTATTTTCTCTAAGGGAACGACCATTCAACTTAAAAAAGGGGTGTCTCTAAATGATAGAAATATTCTGATCCCCAATTTGATGAAAAATATGCTAGTAATCTGGCCAATCAGATGACAAAAAGATATTCTGAATTTTGATTCCCCCCATACCTTGTAGTGCTAAATATTAAAAAAAAATAGATTGATAGCGTTGAAGAGTGAAAAAAATAATTTCGCACTAAAACATTTCTGACTCAAGACAGACACAACACCATAACCCCCCTTGTGAAGTTAAATGCACCAGTGTCTGAAAGAGGGCATTCAATTCTCTATTCTTACATTTTATAGCCAATTTTCTTAATATTTCGGTCTATTTTTCTCTATGTTTTATTATTTTGAACCATTGTTTTGCATAATTTACCCATTAATTTTTCTCTAGTCTATACACTCTCATTCATAATCGACGAATACAATACAACAGGAAAGTTATTGTCAGTTTTGCTGATTACGCTTTTATAAAAAAAAAATAATTAATAGATGTGGTTTGATGTTGGATATCAAAATTATACAATGCCTTTGAGACAAAGATGAGTGGCGATGCCTCACTTGTTCTAGTGTTTAAACCGCCTGAACATGTCAAGTACCGTTTAATCTCAAACTCCGTCAAGTACCGGTTAATCTAAAAATCCGTCAAGTATCGTTTAATCCCAAACTCCGTCAAGTACCGTTTAATCTCAAACTCCGTCAATATCGTTTAATCCCAAACTCCGTCAAGTACCGGTCAATCTCAAACTCCGTCAAGTACCGGTTAATCTAAAAATCCGTCAAGTATCGTTTAATCCCAAACCATAGGCGGATCCAGGGGGGGGGGGGGGGGGGGCCCGGGCCCCCCTTTCTTGGGAAAAATGTGGTTGATTATATAGGGAATCATTGAAGCATGTCTGGAGCGGCCCCCCATTAGGTCAGTCAGCGCCCCCCCCCCCCCCCCCCTTTAGGAAAAGGTCTGGATCCGCCACTGCTTGAAACTCCGTCAAGTATCGTTTAATCCCAAACTCCGTCAAATACCGTTTCCTCCCAAACCCTGAAACAGTTGTGATGGTGCTTTGCTTAACTATTAAAAAGCCAACCCAATGGTTATTAAATAAGGTCGATGTTTCCCGTTACACTAGATACATTCAACAACAAATGAAATAAGAAAAACATATCTGACTTGTTTAAGTCAGAGTATACATGTATACACAAATAAGTATACTAAAATATTATAAATATATAAATTCTTATATGATTTAAATGCCGAGTGTTAATATAACTAACCTTTTAATAGCCTTCTATTCAGTTGACGGCGTTTGCGGACAAGATAACATACCATAAAGCAGATGAAAATCAAAGCGACATCTACAGGATCAATATAACACTAAAAAGTAAAAAAAAAAAGCAACTTAAATATATTGATTAAAACAACACTGAAGGTAAATAGGAGAGGTTTGCATACCTTTGCGTTCTGAATTATTTCTATACTTTGTGTATGTGTTTTTTCAACACAAGCTTTCTTTCTGTTTTGTCATAGAAATGACAGGATAAAAACGCTTGTTTTGCTCTTTGGTCGGGTGGCTGTCTCTTTGACACATTCCCCATTTCCATTCTTTATTGTAGTATTGTATTGAGTAAAAAGTATACATGCCTTTTGTTTGAAAGTTTTTGAAAAAGGAATTTTGAAAGAAGTTTAAGAAATGTCTGTCTCAAGCAACCTTTTCTTGAAATGATGTGTACACTTTTGCGTATAGTGTTGAAAGCCTCAGTGTGACTTTGAGATGAAGAACCACCGTCAGTTGGTTGACTATCCTGTCACAGGCGCTTGGGTATATGATGCAGATTTATTTTTTGTTGTTGTTGATTAAACTATTCAATTTTCTATATATATAATATATATCTATCACTTCTGTATATGTCTCACCTATTTTCGAGTGATTTAAACAACTCAGAAAAAATACCCAATTTTACTATCCATACTAAGAAACAAATCAATACATTTCTTTGTAATTTCCACTAGACGTTAAGCAAGAAGTAAGCAATCAATCATAATTACCTCAATATTTCTAATGACATCATTACCAGTACTTAGCAATCCATCGATTTCCAGGAATTTCGATCTGAAAAAAAAAAACCCAAATTAAAATAACAATAATTATAAAACCGTCCCTTTTTTTTTTATAAGAGAACAACCATTCAATTGCAGGGGAAGGGGAAGGGGTCTGAATCTAGATTCCCCCATACCTTATTATGTGGAACATTTTCAGAAACATACAAAATTAGAAAAAAAAACTTGAAGTTAAATGGTCGTTCCCTAAAAACAAAAATCTGCAACAGGAATAAAAAAAGTTCTGAACATTTTCTTTATCTTTAATACAACAAGCGGTAGAAAAATACCACTGACAGAACACCATTCGGTTTAACTAAATCCTGAAAACGGAATAATAATTGTTTTCGATCGAATCAGGATTAAACATGCTTTTAAGATTGAAACCCAACGACTCATTCAAACAAGTTGTAAAAGTTTGAGTCAAATGATTTCGAGATGTCTAGTGGTAGTGTGTTGACCTCTATAGTGGGAGAGGTCGTAGGTTTTTATTCTTTGGTTTGTTGTACTTTTACATAAATAAAACTAACAAATACAAAATACATGAAATAAAATTTCAAGAACTCCAGTTTGATTTTTTTGATTTTTTTGTTATTTTTAACATTAATCGCTGCATATTGCAGTAGGTAGTATCGAACATGTGCATTTCCTTCTAAAGAATTAATCCACCAAAATTTCGATAAAAATATAAAAAGAAAAAATGTCTACATACCTCATCAACGGGTCTTTATGGACAGTTGTCGCTTGCAGAAGGAAACAAACAAAAATGAGTGAAAACCACATCTTTTTTTTCTGGTTCGTGTATCACGTCTTCGCTCAATATATAATCTCCCGAAAATCTCAGACGTTGTCAAAAGTAACGTTACACGTCATAAAGACGGACGAATGTAACGCCATCTAACAAATAAGAGGCGACGCTCTCATACATACATTGATATTGAGTTATGAGTTTTGGTAAGGCATTTTAAGAAGACCACCAGAACCTAACATTCTAATTTCAAATGAACGAACAATAATTGATCGAACTGAACGAGAAACTACATCCTACTTATAATAGGGATTACTATAAGCAGTTATTTATAAACAGTGTTTTATTCATGCCTTAACGGAGGGTCCAGATTGGTGTTTCTTCGTGTCTGTATTCTTAATTGTTTCTCTGTTTCCTACACATTTAGCCTATTACTCTCTATGCTTCATACCTTAGCAGCTCATTATTCTCTATTCTTTATTTTTGGTCCATTTTTTTTTTACAGTTTTGTACGCAGAAATATGCAATCAGGTCCGTCCGTTTATAGATATAGAAAGATGTGGTGTGAGTACCAATGAGACAACTCTCCATCCAAGTAACAATTTAGAAAAGTAAACCATTATAGGTCAATGTACGGCCTTCAACGCGGAGCCTTGGCTCACACAGAACAGCAAGATATAAAGGGCCCCAAAATTACTAGTGTAAAACCATTCAAACGGGAAAACCAACGATGTAAAAAATCATCAAACCGACAGTGAAGCATTCAGACAGAACACAATATCTTCGCCTTTGTCAGTTGTCCCTTTCTACCCTGTGTACCCAAAAAATCTACGAAATTGTTAACTGCTAAATATGTAATGAATATGGCAGTGAGAAACAATTGCAATTCATTTATATATCTTTATTCTCATAAATCAAAATCTATGGTACAGATATATTATAAACAATAATGATATAATATAAAGTCAAAAATAAAACAAATGTATGTTCTACAACTAAATTTTTTTCCAGCTTCATGTATTGAAACGTCGCACGCTACTGGTGTTACTTTGGTAAAATCACGGACAAGACACATTCATCTTATTAATTTTTAAACATAAAAATTGATATTATAAAGTGTTGTATATCATTTTAAAGCTTTTAAACTCTTCTTTCAGATTATTGCAATTTTGTATATGTAACAGACCATTTTCATTAATTAAAACTCAATAAAACCTTTATTTGGCAATATGATTTCCTTGTCCCGCGTTACACTTTTAGTTTGGTGAAATTCTGAATACCGTAAAAAACATATAAATTTTATTACCAAACGATATAAAAGCTTGTCTAGAACAAGCAATTCATAATTGGGCGATGACGTAATGTCGATTTTTTTTCTCTCGAAAAGACGGAAATATAAAAAAAGGGATCAAGATGATACAAATTATGTGTCCCATGCACGAAAGGTTGCCGTAATTTATGTTAAATTGTCCCAAAAAAGGGAATTCCAGAGCAATCCCCATGTCGAAAGTAAATAATTCTTATACTAATATTTTGTACAAAGATCACACTTTCGCCTCATGCAATAATCAGGAATTTTTAAAATAAATACTTATTATTCGAGTTGAATAACAAATGTCCGACATTTTGTCCCCTTCAAACCAAATTAAACGTAGGGTTACGTTTTCTGTTTTTTCATGATGTTTATTTAATACAGTGCCATTCGCTACATGAAAAAAAAATATAATGGATAAAAGTACAAAATATTATCTCTATTTTGATATTAAATTCCCATAAATTAAATCTAATATACGAGATATCAGATAAAACTAAAATGTCCGATACAATGTCCCCACATACGATTTTATAAAAAAAAAACACATGATGAATGTTTACAATATTAATAAAATTTATTAAACAATGTTTCCTAACAGTCCAGTTGTTTATTTATATCAGTCTGATAAATTGCAGAAAAATGATTCAGCATACGGATGTTTCAGATTCTAGTATTTATCAAATCGTGAAATTTCACTTTTCCCACCTTCCACATGTTCCAGTTTCAATAGGAAGTTTATGACTGAGTATCCTAAATCTACAAAAAGTAATAATATTTTTATCATCTAGGATCTTAAAAGAGGGACGAAAGATACCAACGGGATAGTCAAACTCATAAATCTAAAACAAACTGACAACGCCATGGCTAAAAATGAAAAAGACAAACAGAAAAACAATAGTACACACGACACAACATAGACAACTAAAGAATAAACAACACGAACCCCACCAAAAACTAGGGGTGATCTCAGGTGCTCCGGAAGGGTAAGCAGATCCTGCTCCACATGTGGCACCCGCCGTGTTGCTTATGTGATTACAAATCCGGTAAATAGTCTAATTCGGTAGGTCACATTCATGAAAGGGAAGGGGATTGTAGTTACGACGTAAGGAACATATCCGATATAATTTGTGAAACGGTTATTCCATAACGGTCAACCAACTCGTGATGGCGTCCGAAAAATTTACGAAGGGATGATTTCAACTTCACCATTTGGAACTCTTGGTTTAATAGCTTCCTTGTGAGCAGTAACCCTCTATCAAGAAAATCATGATAGGAAATGCAAGCACGGGAATATCGTATCAATTGGGAGATATATACCCCGTATGCAGGTGCTGCTGGAATGTTGCTACTTAGAAATGGAAAGTTCACAATTGGAAAGCTGAAATCATCTCTTTTGTCGTAAAGTTTTGTTTTCAACCGACCCTCATTGTCAATTTCTAGATGTAAGTCAAGATATGAAGCCGACTTAACTGTATCTGTAGTATCCTTTATCTTAAATAGTTTTCTCTTTCAGCATTATCTTTAAATAAACGATAATTAATAGCTTTTGGCAATTCTATTAAGATAGAGTGCCAGTTTTTTAAACTTTAACCTTATGACATAACCATGTATTAATAACAAAGTACTGTGCATTCCAAACATACGACAGTCCACAACTATCTAGTAATAAGCCATGGCATACTGATCCCATACTTTATATATATGCATAATTATGCAAAATAACAGGAAGTTTTTCTTGCTTTCAACACATAATTTTCGACCAGTAATTCAAAATCCGCATTCTCCATTAATCATGAAATATGGCGTTAACTTCTTTACATTCAACAAAATTTTACAGAATTTAGGTGGACCCTTTCAATGTTTCAATAAGAGAATTATTGCAGATTCCCCAAACTTCACATCCATACAAAAGAACAGGCTTGACAATTTTTTCGGAAAAGATCGAGTTGGATTACTATAGATAAATTATGTCTTTGCGGATAACATCATACATAACGTTTGTGGCCTTTTCAGTGTGCGTTTATTTGCTTCCGAAAAACTTCCTGTTCTAGAAAATATAGCACCAAGATACGTAAACTCATTTACAATTTCTAAAACAGTACTGTATTATTATATTCAAATGTTATATTTGACAACGGTCTACCTTTTGAAAAAATTACAATTTTGCCTTTATTTACATTAACCTTCAACTTCTAAAGTTCACAATAGTTATACAAAGAGTGAAGCTGCTTTTGTAAGTAATTTTTTACTCTGCCAAAAGAGCTGTGTCATCTGCATACAGAATGAAAAATAATTTTGAATAATAGTCTAGCTCAATTTCTATAGTTCAAGTAGTATAAAGTGATTTTGGATGATTTATTTGCCAGCAGCCAGATGTTGGGTTCATCCGCGAGTAATCCGGATACAAGTACTTTTGATATGAAATATCAAGGAGGAGATAACTGAATTTAGTACGCGGAAGGTATTTACCTGTGTAATTATTGATCTATTATGGCAACAGCTGTAAATGAAAGTGATATTTTCACTTGTCCGATATGTTTAGAGAAACTTAAATCTCCTAAAAGTTTACCATGTTCACACAGTTTTTGTGAAGTATGTATCGGTGAGTTTATTTTATCAACAGAACGTCGAACAGGCCATACACTTTCAAATTACCCTTGTCCTGTTTGTGATTTAGTTGTTACTCCTAGCAATTTAGGAGATGAAACATCACAATGGGCATCGTCATTACCCCAAAATGTTACATTATCAGCACAATTGGATCAGTCAGAAACTACGAAACAAGAGTGTCATCTATGCAAAACAGAAAGCATTCAACACGTAGCAACACACTGGTGTCGGGATTGCAGTGATGCGTTTTGTGACAACTGCTTACGAATTCACAACCGTATGAAGATTTTGGGAGATCATAAGGTTGTAAAAATCGAAGATATAAGTACTACTAATTGTGCTAGCGGTGGCGAGTCGGATTTTTGTTTCATTTCTTATAAATGTTCAGTTCATAATTCTAAAATGTTGGAAGCTTTCTGTTTTGATCATCAAGAACTTTGCTGTGTGCTTTGCTTGACATTACAGCACAGAAAATGCGAAAATATCAAGGCTATTGAAGAAATGACAGATCTTAGCTCGGATGGAATAGAATCTTTCGAATCTAAATTGAAAGAAGTTATAGCTAAAGTTGACGAATTAGTTGAAGAAAGGAAAAATAAACACGAAAAGCTTGAAAGTTATTTCAAAGATATCGAGTTAGCTGCAAAAACGTCTGCCGCTTCAATAAAAGATAGAATCGATGTTCTCTTGTCTTCCTTCCTAGAAGAGCTCCGTCTAACAGGCAATGAACATAAAAGTGTTTCCAAAGAGAAGTTGAAAACTGTCGAAAATTTAATGAGCAGCGTTGTTTCGTTGATGAACACAACCAAATCTGTACAAGTTTATGGCTCATTGATACAAATGTTCGTTCATTTAAACAAATCGAAATCTGAATTAAAATATAAAGTCCAGGAAACAAACAAAATTTTAAATGCAGATTCAGTTGAAGAAGCTATATTTGCTATTAATGAACAATTACACCAAGTAGAAAAAGAAGATCAATTCGGCAAAATCGAAGTGTATTGCAATGTGCCAATTAAAGTAAATTCTAAGGTACCAATCGAATTGAATAAAGTCTTGAATGTTAATCCATTGGATATCGACACAATACAAAGCATAAAATTGAGACACAAAAAGACTATGTCTTTCGCGTTTTATGTTAATGCTATTTGCATCATGGACAACGTCATTTTGGTGGGTGGCAGAGCAATTGATTTGTCTTTGAAAGGGGAATTAAATGCAGTTGATTGGGTAAATGGAACATGTGTAGCCAACACTACTTGCGAACAATTCATCAAAAGGTTGGCATGCGATACCGAAAGCCTTACTATATTTTTTTCAAGTTATTCGTCGACAATTCATACTTTCAAGTTACAAGAAGGTATATTTAAATCGCACAAAAAAAAAGAAAATTGTCGAAATCCTGCTGGGCTTTGTATATTTGATGGATTCATGTATATCATTACAGAAAATGAACTGCAAAAAATGAACATTAAAGAAACTGATTTACAAAAGTGCTTTAACACAAATACAAAAAAATGTTCCCTTAACCAATATGGACTTGCAACCGATCTAAAAAACAAACGTTTACTGTATACATCTGATACAGACGAGGTAGTAGCAACAACAACTGATGGCTCCGAACATTTTTGCTACACGGACGAGCATATGAAAAACATTGTTGCCGTTGCCGTGAATAACCAAGGTTGTATAGTAGCATGTGATCAAACTAGAACATTACATGTGATATCAGAAGATGGAAAGAAAAGAAAAACACTGTCCGATAAGTTTGACAAAATCAAAGAGTCTAAAGATGTTTGCTTTGATAAGTCAGGCACAATTTTGTATGTTTGTGGAGACCAGTTTGTAGAAGAATACGAAATTTTGTACTAACTAAAACATATTCGTCGTTATGTGAATAGATTTAATATAGCTTTAAAGAAATTGAATAAATGTTGAAATTCCGAGAGTTCAGTGAAAACGTTATCGTTTATAAACTCAACTTTTATCTAATCTATAGAATACGCTGCACAATAAGCTTTGTATGATACTTTTTTATGAATATTTTTACATGTTAAAATTTTATCACACACTTGAAATGTTATCTAGGTTAATAGAATGTCATTGCAGTGTTTGTTTGCTTTTTGTATCACGTGTTTCATGTTTTGTTTTGGTTTCTTTATGGGTAAAGATGTATTTTATTCACAACTTTACTTTGTTTCCTTAAAAAGAGATAACAAAAGTTACAAAAGAACATTGTACAATACAACAAACTACGCTTACCGACTCCTACGAATGGACCCGCAAACAAAGACACCCAACAACAACACGTCGTTCGGATAGTCTGACTTGGTATAGGTACAGACCGTCGTAGGTTTATACCAGTTTAACGTTCGCATGAACCTGACCGAACCAATATATATATAAGACGATGTGATCTGATTACCAATATGATAACTATCCCTTATGAAGAACGTGGATATAAGCAATTCAGATGACAATAACGAGAAGGTCCAATACTGTATATAATCATCTAGAAAAGGCTCCGAAATGACAATGTATGAAACTATTCAAACGAGGAAACCAACGGCCTGATTTAAAAAAAAAACAATCAAGTAACGATAAACAAATATGAAGATAGCAACCAAGGACTTCCATTGAATCACAGGCCCTTGACTTGGGACATGCACATAAAGAATGTGACTGGATTACACATATTCGTAAGCCCTTTACCCGCCATCTTACCTGGAGTAGAGATGTACTTTTAAATTAGGTCGCAATGTTGCCAGCCATACACAACAAGGTCAAAAGTAGGATGTGACCTTGTTTCTACCAAAATTACCAAATGGCACTTTAAATAGCGAGAAGTTGAAACGGAGAAGACTTTATAAGTTTTATTTTAACCAATGCTTAGTGTAAAATACAAAATACAAAAAAGTTTATACAGTCGTAGGGAAATCCGATAATTTTATAATTTTGGGTACATTACCAGGCAGGCACGTATCTGAATTAAGCAACCTTTCTTTTTGTGAAGGAGCATACACATTTCCATCTTAAATTACCTGTAATTAAGGAATGCATCTCCACCATGTCGAGCTCTGATTTCTATTCCGAGTTTGGCATTTTTGTTGTCCTTATGGTTTCACTGTTTAATAAGTGGTAATTATGTCCACTGATAGATCATTTGCACAACTCATTCTTATAATTTAAATTCCGAGCCGACCAGTATATGATCCTACCTTTTTTGCAGCATGCTTGACGCATAATCGAAAATTCAATATCAACGCCATCTTGAAAAATTAATCAACTCATATCGGTCCTGATTTGTTGCCTCGTGATGTGGCCATAGTTCTATTGGATAGAAAAGATAAAGAATTCGGAACATGTCTGTGACAGGAGAACATATTAATTACTGAAGATAATAACATGTGGTATTAAAGACCCGGTCAAAATTTATTGCTTCATGATGACGTAATTGATCTAACTGCAAAGACTAAAGGTTAAACTTGTAAAGTTTTTGGTTTGATCAATTCAGTGAGTGAAACCTACGATCTCCTTCATTGAAGGCGGTCGAGCATCATGTCAAAATATTATCAATGCGGTTTGGTTGAAATATGTATAAAGACGTAAATGTAAATGTCTTTGTGCTTGACGAATGTATGAAAGGTTATAGGAGGAATATATAAATTCTATTTGTGCAAAGTTAAAGATAATTCCGGTGTAAAACTGAGGCTGTGACTCAGTGATCTTGACTGTCTTTCAACAGTGCATTTTTGTGCAATATCTGTTTTTTATCCGCTGTCGCTATTTGGTTGTTTGTTTTATTATATCAGATTTTTCTTTTTGTCCGGGAGTTTTAAAATAAAAGTGAGACAAAACCTTAAAAACGTAAAAAAACCTAGCATACTACTTTAATAAGATTTAATCATTCAGCATTAAATCAATTTAATAAATTGAGAGTATCTTCTGCTAAACTAGAGTTAACTTTTCTTTAATTTTGACGGACTTAAGCGTCTTTTGTTAACTTTTCATTTTTCATAAGCGGTTTTCCCGATTTTTTTTGGTATAAATTAAATTGCATGCTTTTCGTGATTTGTTCATTGAGTAATTTGAACTCTGAAGGAACACAAAAAAGGACAGGTGGATTCGGACATAAGATAAGTACATATGCTTTATTAATAGTTAGATTAGTTACTGCAATTGTATTTTCCAGATTATTTTATTTCTGTAATTTGTAAAAGAAATTATTTGATTTTAATTGTTATTGCACCTTATGTAAGAATCCTTGGTTTTGATTGGTTGATGGCCAGTGTATTTTTCACCAATTTACTAATATCAAATGAATATCGTTCATTTTTTAACGTTGCCGGGGTATATGCAAAAAAGATATGCCTTTTATTTATTTTATTAAACGTTACATAATTTATACATGTATGTTTATTTTGCGGTAACATAGTTTAATTAAGTTAAGCTTGGTAATAGAAGATATTAAACGTTTTCAAAACGATGTTTATTTTCTTAAAAAAAGCACACATTGTAGCGGTTTTAGTTATGTTTTTATAATCAACTTCATTTGTTTTGATGCATTAAGATGTATCAAAAGTTTAGTTAAGACTACGCAGTGAAAACATATTTGTATTTCAATTTATTTGAAGTTGAATAATTTCTGTGTATGTTACATTTTAATGTTGTGTCGTTGTTCTCCTCTTATATGTAATGCGTTTCCCTCAGTTTTAGTTTGTTACCCCAATTTTGTTTTTTGTCCATAGATTTACGAGTTTTAAACAGCGGTATACTACTGTTGCCATTATTTATCTTAAGTTAAATTTATATATTTTTAAATATGAACTGGACTTTAAAGACTTAGTTTAGTTTAAACAGTATTTATTAATGAAAAATTACAAGATAAATATTACAATATTACATAAAGTTCAAATATAGGATTGGAAAAACTTTTATAAATCCGTCTCCCTAAAAAAAATAACATCTATTTAACAAACAATATTA
Source organism: Mytilus galloprovincialis (assembly GCA_037788925.1). NCBI lineage: Eukaryota > Metazoa > Mollusca > Bivalvia > Mytilida > Mytilidae > Mytilus > Mytilus galloprovincialis. Next base: position 81,957,049 of record CM075336.1, on the reverse strand, counting down.
CGTGCCAACAGTATATTCAGTTTATGGTAGCATATGAAAAATTGACTAAAAACACACACACACACACACACACACACACACACAGGAAAATACAGGAAAAAAATAAAAATGTGGAAAAAAGAGGAAAAAACACAAAACAGTCAACTTTTATTCACTTTTCTGATAGACAGTCACTGGAACCAACACACACGCCCGACTATAGTCAATTACGCCGGGTAATCCACTCGATTTTACATCATATTAAAAAAAGTCTATATATATAATACATATCCGAGATTAACTTTCAAAACGTTTTGTTTTATTTATGTATTCAGAAACTTTCGGAAATTTTTGCATATTGTCCTCGTATAAGATAATCTTAAGATTAGAACAAGAGATCGTCCTGATAGTATTCCTTCGAATTTCATTATAATTTGGACATTTGCAGAAATAATGAGAGTTAGTTTCTACTCGACCACAGGAACACAGTGCGTTCTCGATTAGATTTTTTTTAAATAGATGGTCCCTTGGAACACTACTCTGAAGTCTGAGTCTTGCTAAACATATCTGTTCTCTTCAACAGCCTAAGTGAAAATATATATTTTAAAGACTTAATGTATGTATCTAATCTGTATTTATGATTCTTCTAGTTATTACAATGCCAAGAGGTAGAGGCAGACGTCGCTGACAGGACCAGGTTAGAGGTCCGGAGCTATGGGTTAGGAGGGCTCCTAGGGAAGTACAACAGCCACAACCAGTTGTCAGAAATGTGGGAAGGCGTCCGCCAGCTGATGTAGAGCAAGAAGCATATATAGAAAGAAGACTGCGGGTTGATGAACCCGAATTAGTTGCCATGGTACCTGTAGACATTCGAGTGAATGAGACGCAATTAGCTGTCTTAGGGGAGGTTAATGAATTAATGAAGGTTATGATGAACCTCTAATGTTACCTGGCTTTAATGAAGTTGACATATTTATAAGCCAAAAATTTAAGAATTTTGAATACATTAATTTGACTCTTATACATCGTAAATTTTTTAACAGCCAAACAAATAATAAAAACACAATTGGCATTAATGAGGGTATGCAATTTATTTATTTAAAACAAAGTTAAAAAAAAACCCATACTGTTAGTTCTGTTGAAGATTGGACTGATTAATTTATTGCCTATGCCCAGGTTCTTATCGAAAGGTATCTTGGAAAGGCAAGTGAACTTTTCTCGTATATGTCCATAATAAGGGGTGCAACAGCTGATCATTCTTTTGAAAAATGCTATTCTTGTGACCAACAATTCCGTTTAAGGGTATCAAGGGATCATACAAAGAAATGGTCATCCTTAGATGTTTTTTTGTGGTAACGTATTTTAACTGCCAAAACTCAAAAACAACAACAAGCTGATGTTAGTAATAAATGCTACGATTTTAATTTTAAAGGTTTTTGCAATAAACGCAATTGCCAAAACAGACATGCCTCAAATGTGGTTTAGATCATTCTTCCTTAAGATGTCGTCGATTTATGGACAATGAGGTTGATACTGAGCCATCTAGGTATAATAGGAATGACATTGCACCTTTGCTAAACAACTTAGCTGATAGACAAAACCTGTAATGGCCTGACCATTAAGTTTAACCGACGATTGGGCTCAAGCAACAAGACTATCAGGTGCTGATAATTTATTCTTAAACCAATCTAACAAATGGTAAAAGCTGAAAAACAAATAAAATACAAATTTACAATGTGTTCAATTAATGTTATTTAAACGAAATGTCAAAAGTAATAGATAGCACAGTCCGTTGAATCCGAGAAAATGTTGTACTTTCAATCAAGAACAGTTAAATTTCCAGTGTTTCACAGAGAGAATGTTCAAATATGTATAGAGTAATTTGAAGGCTTCAAAAACAATGTTGTAAAGTTAACTCACTCTGTGGTTAGCCACGAATTGTGTCCTAGATGACGTTTGTCCTTTGAAAAGTTCTCCAGAACAGGTATGACCTTGCAATGTTCAGTTTGAGATACGTGTGAGAAGGGGAAAGGTAGCGATGATACGATGTTTTAATGTTCTGATAAGGTTAAAGATGAATAATCCTCCTAGACTGGAACACATAAACAGATTAAGAATATAATCGAAGGAAATACACAAATTGAGGAAAGGTGTAACAGAATACTCCCCGTCTGATGTCTATCTGATATCACTATTCCATAAATTAATCGCATATGAACATAAGATCTAGATAAATGAATAAATCCAAATATAAATTAAATATATACAGGTGAATTATCCACTATTTGTGTCGTGTGAGAAATATCAGGTCTGAACGACTTTTCACTATAAAGGTTCCTGAGTGTATACATTCCACGGGAAACTGGGTTGGCACAGTTTCTTGTCCTTTAGACAAAGGGTGTCTCGGACGACATTGTTGTGTTCTGTAGAATGTTCCACTTCTGCTGTATCAATAATATGAACTGTTTTCTCCAACGTTGTTAGACGGCGATGACGATCGAAGATGGTCCTCCAATAATCATGACAAGTGTAAGTAGTTGGTACTTGTCCGTTTTGGCGAATTGTCACATTCTATTGAGTATCAGACGAAATTAAGCTTTTCGTCCTAACGTTCCATCCTGCTGATCCAGTTGTTCTATCTGTGAAGTGGGGTCCTCTATGTTTGATATTGTTGTAGTAATGTCCAAGAAAAGGTGTTATTTTGTGATGATGTCCAGATAAGACTACTGGTTCCTTTTCACTAAAATTCAAGTCAGACTTCCTCCTCGGAGTAGAGGTTGCTTGCTCAAAGGCAGATTGAGATTTTTGCAATAGGTGCTTCTTTCGGAATAGGTTTGTGAATGCTATTGATTTCCTCTCCATGAACTTTAGGTTCTGTTGATTTCGGATTGAAACTTTCTTTATCTATAGATTTTTCTATAGAAGTCACAAATTTTGCTTTTAGTGACGCGAGTGATGTCCCTTTAGATGAATTTGTGCGTTTACCAGGCTTGGTACTAGGTCCTGTACATTCAAGGGATTGTATTGAATGCGATTTAGCGACCTTGGCATTCGAATGAAAGTTTTTGTCATTAGACTGAACAACAATTGGATTATTGTCCTTAACGGCTATTTCCGGTCTTGAGGCAAGACGTTGTATTGATTCCGTGATTGAAACGTAAGTTATCTTTGTGTTGACTTCAATAGGAACAGTTTGCTTGTCAATGTATGTATTTCCAATTATGACCCAACCAAGTCTCAACTTTTGGGCAAATGGAGTTCGGGATGGTCCTAGGCGTTGTTCAAGGACGTGGTGTGCCTCTATAAGGTCCCTTCCAATTAGGAGTAGAATTTGACAACGTTCCTCTAGTGGTGTAATACTTCCTCTGAGTTCTTTCAGATAAGGATGATGCATTGCGACTTCAGGAGTAGGAATTTCGTCTCGGTTATTGGGAATATTATTACATTCAATTAATGTAGGCAGATCAAATTGTACGTCACTATTTACAGATTTTATGACGAAATCTTTTCCTCTTTTCCCGGAAGTAGCTACCCTGCCGGAGCATGTTGTAAGAGAGTAGTTTTCAGGTTTTTCTCGAACGTTAACCCACTGAAGAATTCAGGCGAGGCAAGAGACCGGTTGCTTTGGTCGTCAATAATGGCGTACATCCTGATTATTTTGTCTGTCTTGTCCTTGTGGTACACGTCCACAGGTAATATCTTGGCATAAAATTTTTCGCTCTTATGATCTCTGTAGCTCTCTGTGCAGATCGAACTCACAGAGGTTAACTTTGTTTCAGCGGACTCTATCTGCTCCCCGCCGTAGACTTGTGTTAGCTCCCCGCCGTAGGCTTATCTGGGTGAGCTAAACTGGGAACTTTCAGATTGTTGTTGTCTAGTGATGTGAAGTGCGGTGGTATGTCGTTCGCTTCCACACTCACTACAACTGATACTTGCAAGTCCCGACTACGGTGTGTGGTTGACTCACAACACTTGTAGCACACATTGTTTTGTCTTAACAGTTCCTTGCGTTCCTCGATTGATTTGGCTCGGAATGCTCGGCATTCATTCAAGGTATGTTTTGTCTTGTGTAGGATACACAAATCTTGTTGTTGACTGCTGTCTTCAGTTTGCTGTTCAACAGCCGTCTTATGGACGTTGACTTTAGAGTACGTCTGAGGTGTGAACCTTGGCGTAGCGTCTTCTGTATTTGATGTTACTTTTGAACCAAAGATGAACCCAGGATCGTTCTTAATTTTGCTCATTTCCCTGATGAAGGCAGAGAATTCTGTGAATGGCGGAAAGGCAATTTCATATTTGGACTTGTATCTTGAAGCCCTTGTTATCCACTTTTCTTGGAGTCCGTACGGTAGTTTTTCCACAATAGGATTTGTACCGGACGAAGAATCGAAATAAGCAAGCAAACATCCCAGCTTGAGATTTTCCTTGTGATATTCGATTTCTGATAGAATATCAGACAAGTCATAAAGACGTGCGTTATCTTTGTTCGTCAAGGTAGGAAAATTGACGAGTTTACTCGTGATAGAGGCTTCCAACATTTCTGGAGCACCATATCGCTCATCCAATATTTGCCATAACCTCTGTAGGCCTCTAGTAGGGTTGTCGGCATTTGATGCCCTAATACTCATGGCATGTTTACCAGACTCTGGCCCTAGCCACTTTATCAGTAGGTCTATTTGTTCCGAGTCAGAAACTTGTAATTCATCTATGACGTTTTTGAAGCTAGATTTCCATGTATGGAAGGATTCTGCCTGGTCATTAAAATTTGTTAGCCTGGAGAAAAATAGGTCTTTGCGTAAAAGAAATCTAGTTATCTCCGACGTGGGATTGATTTGTTGCTGGTATGCTACATGGTTCTCTTCTATTACGCCTTGTTTTGGGTGTGAAACGGGGATCTCTTCTATGACGTCTTGATTTTGGTGTAAGACAGGGATCTTTTCTGAAAAGCCCTGTTTTCCTATGCCAGTTATTGTTCCCAGATCTGGGAATGCATTAACATCTGGTGACTTAGCACGTGTAGGCAAGACCTTAGGTGTTTGTGATGGCAAGTTCAGTGCCACAGATGGCACGAACGCTGGTGCTTCATGACTCAGCTAAATTTTAAAAGGAATTTGTTTTTTCTTTTGAGGTCCTGTGACTTCCTTTTCAGCAGTTGATACAGGAAGTTTATTGACGAAATCTTGCACACGCTGGAGCGGGTCTTCCTTTTCGTTAGGGAGATCGCTAAACGCTTAGCTGTGGTCGTATTCCAGGATACGAGCCTCAGCTTCTGCGGCTGCAGCCTCTCTGCGTGCTTCTAGAAGGTTTAACTTGGCCTTCAGCTCGGCTTTTTCTCGGCTAACACGTGCAGCCTCTTGTTTGATTTGCGCTTTACTGCAAATGGCCTCTTGTTCTGCCTCATGTTCCATATTAGCCTTTTTAAGTGTGGCTTCCTGTTCCATTTCAGCCTTTTTGCGCGCTGCTTCCTGTTCCATTTCAGATTGTCTGAACAGGGCTTGCTCCTCTATCATTGCCTCTTGTTGTAAGATGAGTGAATGTTGTTCAACAAAAGCTATTTTTGATTTAGCGGTCTCTGCTTTGGCACGCTTCCTCCGTGCTAGACTTGACATGTCTGACACGTTAGAGCTACCGCTGTGTGAGGTTTTCTTACCCTTTGAGGTCTTTGTTTTAGTTGATTTAGCCTTAGTGAGGGCAAGGCGATGCTCGTGTAGAGATTCCATGGCCAGTTCCACTTTGGACAGACGAAGATCCAATGTGAGGTTACATGCGTCTATGTCTTTTTGACTGTCCAACGTTCTGGTCCTTTCTTGGAAGTCCAGATATTCGTCTGTGAGCCTACGATAATTTGTACAGGCTTTTACAAGATTGTCCTGAATTGTTAAGACTTGCTGAAGTTCATTGGGAGGTGTGGTGATTTCCAATAACTTGGTTGTTATATATGACCAAAGGGCCTCTAGTTCCTCACAGAACTTGTTACGTTTTTCTGTGTAGGCTCCTTTACCTTTTTCGGTGAGATCCCGTACTCGCCTAGTCTCGGGATTTTCATCTAAATGAGTGGTATTAGACGGATGTTGTAATAGTTCTAGATCTGGGACATTTCCCTCTGGGGGCTGTATCTCTTCTTGTTGTTCCACATGACTGGGATCCATGTTGACTCAATGGGTTGCTGCCTAGTACACACAAGTTACGTAGCCCACTGTCAGTATAAAGGTATGAACGTTGTTATGTTGTCGTTCCTTGTCTGGATATGTAAAGACAGGTTGTCGTCAATTTACTATGCGTCAAGGGATGACGCTGCAGGGCTCAACGGGTAGGTTGTTATGTAGCTGTATAACTAAAGTGGAGTGGAGTTATCTGTGAGACACAACAGGCAAGTTGTAGACTTTTTACTGTAATGGCCTGACCATTAAGTTTAACCGACGATTGGGCTCAAGCAACAAGACTATCAGGTGCTGATAATTTATTCTTAAACCAATCTAACTAATGGTAAAAAGCTGAAAAACAAATAAAATACAATTTTACAATGTGTTCAATTAATGTTATTAAAACGAAATGTCAAAAGTAATAGATAGCACAGTCCGTTGAATCCGAGAAAATGTTGTACTTTCAATCAAGAGCAGTTAAATTTCCAGTGTTTCACAGAGAGAATGTTCAAATATGTATAGAGTAATTTGAAGGCTTCAAAAACAATGTCGTAAAGTTAACTCACTCTGTGGTTAGCCACGAATTGTGTCCTAGATGACGTTTGACCTTTGAAAAGTTCTCCAGAACAGGTATGACCTTGCAATGTTCAGTTTGAGATACGTGTGAGAAGGGGAAAGGTAGCGATGATACGATGTTTTAATGTTCTGATAAGGTTAAAGATGAATAATCCTCCTAGACTGGAATACATAAACAGATTAAGAATATAATCGAAGGAAATACACAAATTGAGGAAAGGTGTAACAGAATAAAACCCAAAAAGAAGTTTTAACAAAAGTAATTTACATATAATGTAAATGAACTATTTTCTAATGCTGATTTACAGTTGTATGCTGACAGTGCAGGTGGTTTTTTTTATTGGGTTGTTCAGTTTATTTAAATGGGTCATGGGCATTTTTACAATAGCCATATAATTGGGACAAAGTTTTATTAGTTGACATCACTTATTTAAAAATAATACCTATGCTTAAGTCAGATTTTTATGCATTTAAAATGAATTTCATTGTGTTAATTTGGCTATTGTTGCAATTTGAAATATAAAAATTATAAAGCTTCAAACAGCATTTAACTTCGCATTTGCTGCATATTTACGTGTGAGTGAACTTTCCACTACATCACATGTTGAACATAGGCGAGCTGTTTATATTGATCATGTAAAATCAGCTTTTTGTTACTATTATTTTTCAAAAACTGATAAAAAAGGGAGATGCATTACTTTAAAAGTTTGTTGATAAAAATAAATAAATGAGATTTGTCCTCTACATAGTTTGATAACTGCTGTTGAATTTACAATTTTGTTGTAAATGCACAGTCAAGTGAATAAATGTTGAGTTGTACACGTTGCTTATAGTTGTACTGTTGTATAGTATAGTTGATACACTCCGTTTTAACTGTTGCATATTACAGTTTTATACCCCGTTTTAACTGTTGTTTAGTATGGTTGATATACTACGTTGAATTGTTGTATAGTATGGTTGATATACTACGTTGAACTGTTGTATAGCATGGTTGGTATACTACGTTGAACTGTTGTATAGCATGGTTGGTATACTACGTTGAACTGTTGTATAGTATGGTGATATACTACGTTGAACTGTCGTATAGTATGGTTGATATACTACGTTGAACTGTTGTATAGTATGGTTGATATACTACGTTGAACTGTTGTATAGTATGGTTGATATACTACGTTGAGCTGTTGTATAGTATGGTTAATATACATACTACGTTGAATTGATATTGTTGAGTTGAAAACCTATGTAATTTCAGAATTAAATTTAAGTGTTGATTTTTTTTGGTCATGGATTGATTAATTTTGTTTGGCGATGCTAACAAACGGAGTTTGCAAGCATTTGGCTGAATTTATCACAGTTGGCGTCTGGTAGCCCAGTAGCCATTTGGAGAAAACATATGATGGTTGTCCTTCAATGTTTTTATCTTGGACATTAATGAGAAATTGTCGATTAATGCAAATTCGTTGGCCGGTTGATACATAGTTGAACTGTCCTAATAAATCCATGACTGTCACAAAAAATTGCCAAAATTCAAACTTACTATTTTTTTTTATTTTTTATTATGATTATATATTAGCTTGTCTTACAATTAGTTTACATTTGTATAACGAAGGTAATCTGGAGTCGTTGGAAATATTACGAGGGATTTCAGCGAATTTGGGTTATCTTTTATCTGGTTTATCGTATTCCTTAATTGACTGCTGTTGGTTTCTTTCGAATATTTGATAAATTAGTCTTATATATATACATTAAGTACTAAATCACTGTAAGTATGAAAAAGTGAATGAATTATACATCCGATATTAAAAACAATTCTTCTATTGACAAACTCATGATACATATTCACCCCTTTCCACTAGTTAATATATATTTAAAAACAAAGAGAAACGTGGATGTTGGCTAAGTCGTATGTTACAGTCAAATGTTTGTTTATGATTGATATTTTGAAACAGATGTTTGTTTGTTACGTTTTATTCGCGCTTTAAGACTATGTAAGGTTTTCGTATAATCCTGAATATTACATGTATTTATTGCATTGAACAATTTCATGATATCCCGAAACAAGAAACTTTTTTCTCACATGACCATCACAATAGCTGATCTATCTATGCCCCATTACGATTTCTTTACTATAAGACGTGTCACGGTACTTTTCTATCCCAAATTCATGTATTTGGTTTTGATGTTATATTTGTTTTTCTCATCGGATTTTGTCTAATGATTAGTCCGTTTCTGTGTATGTTACATTTTAATGTTGTGTCGTTGTTCTCCTCTTATATTTAATGCGTTTCCCTCAGTTTTAGTTTGTTACCCGAATTTTGTTTTTTGTCCATAGATTTACGAGTTTTGAACAGCAGTATACTACTGTTGCCTTTATTTATTTCTTTAAGGGTATATTTGAAATGCATGTAGTTTTCTGAAATTTACCTTTTTAATTTGCATTTTGCATAAACTGAATATGACATTTTAAAGGAAAACAAATGACCAAAACAAAAGAAAAATAAGTACACCATGATAAAGACAGTTATGACTGTGAAAGATAATGTTTTATCAAATGTTTCGATATAAACATTTCAGGAAGACTGGACGTGACATTATTTAACCTTAAAAAGCTTTATTTCTAAGTAATAGGAAAGTTCGCCACAGAAAAGTGAACCTTTCACGGTATTAAATGAACATTTAAACTTTATATTTTACTTTAAAGCACACTTGTAATGAATGTTTTCGTTTTTAGTCGAGTTAAAATAAATAAATACTGTCCGGCTGATTGTTAACTTAAAATTGATAACAGTTGTTATTATATCAAATCAAAGTTATACCAGTAGTTCCTCTGAGTTCTACAAAAACATCTTTTAATTCAGTTGATTACTTGCATCGATTAGTTATAAATTTATTATTGGAATTCTGAATTTCAGAAGTGATTTAAAGTTATATAAACGATGCTTATAAGTAATGAGGTCAAATAAAAAAGAAAGGAGAACAAAGGTTAGCATAAGGTAATGAAAATCCATGATACCAGCAATTGGCCATGCGTTCTATTCCTAATTTTAGACCTCATGATTTAAGTATGAATGGAAATCCTCTTGGTCAGTGGTCTTTCGTTTGTATTTGATGGACATGATACTGTTGGTGACAACCGAACGGCTGCTGTAGTCAAACCCTGTACCTTCCTCTACAATCTTAAGTTCATATGTATTATGCAGACATATTATCAGCTTTATTTAAATTTACTAAAAATTAATACAACAATTGCTAGAGTTTGTATCAGAATAAGACAACATATAAATTCATTTAAAAAAATACAATGTGTATAATTAATACTATATAGAATTCAAATGCATGATGATGACGGAAATTCAAAAAATATGTTTACATAAGTAACCAATGTTTTGTAACGTTGACAATCTGTGCTAAGAATGGATATGACTTTTCATATTTTTATATGAGTATGGTATGTATTATCAATTTAACGTACTGTAACATTAATTTGTATTGTCACGGAGCTATTCTAAGGCACTGCCTTTAAAAACTATTTTTCATATATATACATATTTATTATGTACAAGTTCATATATATACACTTTTATTTAATGTCATTGTTCTATATAGAAACACATCCATTCTCTATCACTAACTATCTTCAAGTCTCCAACATCTCAACATTCACCCACTTTTATCACCGAAAAGGCCTTTTCTACTTACATGACTTTCTCACACATTAAATCGTCATTCATCCCCAGACCACACAAGTATAGGAAAAGAATACAAACATACAGAAAGAAAATTATAAGGCTTCTAATTAGAAATGATTACAGTCAAAACACAGCTGCATCATACATTCAATTCAATGGTGTGCTTAAGTTCGCGAAAACAATAAATCTCCAAAACTAACACGTTTGACCATAGTAAATTAATATTGGCTATAAATACCGATCAGAGATGAGAAATAAATTTAAATTTATTAAAAATTATGACAACAATTGCTAGAGTTTGTATCAGAATAAGACAACACATAAATTCATTTTGAAATAATACAATGTGTATAATTAATACTATATAGAATTCAAATGCATGATGATGACGGAAATTCAAAAAATATGTATACATAAGTAACCAATGTTTTGTAACGTTGACAATCGAAGAATGGATATGACTTTTCATATTTTTATATGAGTATGGTATGTATTATCAATGTAAGGTACTGTAACAGTAATTTGTATTGTCACGGAGCTATTCTAAGGCACTGGCTTTAAAAACTATGTTTCATATATATATTCATATTTATTATGTACAAGTTCATATATATACACTTTTATTTAATTTCATTGTTCTATATAGAAACACATCCATTCTCTATCACTAACTATCTTCAAGTCTCCAACATCTCAACATTCACCCACTTTTATCACCGAAAAGGCCTTTTCTACTTACCTGACTTTCTCACACATTAAATCGTCATTCATCCCCAGACCACACAAGTATAGGAACAGAATACAAACATACAGAAAGAAAATTATAAGGCTTCTAATTAGAAATGATTACAGTCAAAATAAAGGCAACAGTATTATACCGCTGTTCAATCTCATAAATCCATGGACAAAAAACAAAATCGGGGTAACAAACTAAAACCGAGGGAAACGCATTAAATATAAGAGGAGAACAACGACATAACACTAAAATGTAACACACATAGACAAAATCCCACGAGAATAACAAATATAACATATATATATATAACATCAAAACCAAATACATGAATTTGGGATAGACAAGTACCGTGACACGTCTTATCGCAATGTGAATTTACACTCAAAAATAAGAGAAAACAAACGACACAACGTTATAATGTAATACACACAGAAACGAACTATAATATAACAATGACCATATTCCTGACTTGGTACAGGGCATTTTTAAAGGAAAAAATGGTGGGTTGAACCTGGTTTTGTGGCATGCCAAACCTCGCACTTTTATGGCCATGTGAAATATAACATCAAAATGACAACACAGGACTACAATATAAATAAATTGGAGAACACAATTGACAAAGAACCACACGAACAACAGCCAACAAAAGGCAACAAGTTCAAAATTTTATTACGACAGAAGTGTATTTTGTCCACACAAGACCTATGTGTGACGCACAGATACAAAAGTTTGAAAGCCGAAACGAGTACAAAGTTGAACAGCATCGAGGACCAAAAGATCAAAAAGGTTGTGCCAAAAACGACAAGGGTTTTCTGTTAAGTTACCAGAAAATCCCTATAATTTAGAGTAATTTATACTTTTGCAAATAGTAAATTTAATAAAATGAATATTCAAAAGATGTACATGATAAAGCTGAAGTATTAACTAATTACAGGAAACAACTGAAATACATTTACATAACCAGACATTTGAAACACAAAAGTAGACACATCCGAATACGTTTAAACCTCTACGCCAAGTGACGTCCTATTTGAAACTGAAAAATGACGAAAAATGACGTCATTTGAATTAGTAAAACAGAGCATCAAAAAATGAAAAATGACGTCACATAAGAATGAATAAGATAGAATTAGGATTAATTTAAGATTACATATTTGAACTAAATACTGATATTGCATTTAATAACAAAGCACATTTTAATTCTTATTAATATAAAACTGAGGTAGCAATTAACTATATTATAAAACTATGTCCGGTTTGTTATGAATCTAACTTCAAACGTAAAATATCGTACTGATTACATTGAACGAAATCAAATCTGATAAATGAAGGCGGTGATTAATTTTCTTTACCATAACACATAAATATAATAGAAAAGACGTCAACACATTTGACAAAATCCGATGAGAATTACAAATATAACATTAAACATTTAAACTAAATACATGAATTTGGGATGGATAAGTACCGTACCACGTCTTATAGTAATGCGAGTTCACACTCGGCAAAACAGTCACAATCGGGAATAAGTCACGTTTGGTAATTAAAAGATTAGACGACATTATAACAAAACACAATCTACCATGTGGTAAAAATGTCCTTAGCTAGTTTGGTCAACGAAACATCGTATGGATCCACCAAATCGTGATGGTGTCCATAAAATTTACGGAGTGTCAATTTTAATCTGTCCTCCTCATAACTTTGTTGGAGCAGTTTCTGCGTAAGGAGCACACTCCTGTATATGAAGTCCGTATAGTGTGAACACAGCTGCATCACACATTCAATTCAATGGTGTGCTTTAGTTCGCGAAAACAATAAATCTCCAAAACTAACACGTTTGACCATAGTAAATTAATGTTGGCAATTAAATACCGATCTGAGATGAGAAATAAATGTGCAAAGTTTTACTCTATTCTTTTTTTGTGTAACATTTTCTTTGATTGATACAGTGGTTGACATGTTGAATTTGTGTATTTCTATTGCAATCGTTTTTGACTTAAAAGGCGTACTGTTTCAACGTTTCCATATGTTTTCGCAATGCTCAAAGGCGTAAAGCCCTGATTGTCACATACTGTTACATCAGCATGCATTTCTAATAAAATATGTACAATATCTGTATAACTTTCATCGTATAAAGATAGTTCAAGAGGGTCATGTTGACTATTGTTTCCTCTACATGCTATATGCAATGGTGACTGTCCATAACTATCACATTGATCAATATCAGCGTTTTTCTGCAATAATAATTTCACTATTTCCTCATGGCCACCCTTGCAAGCAGTATGCAAAGGTGACGTTCCAAATTTGTCACACCCTAAAACGTCAGCACAATGTTGTAGCAGAAGTTGTACAATGTATGTATATCCCATTTCACAAGCCACATACAACGGTGACCGTTTATACTTATTGCGGATTAAAACATCGGCATTCTTGTTCAATAACACGTTCACTACATCAATATGTCCTTTAGAACATGCAAAATAAATTGGAGTCTGTCTAATCCGACCTTGCTGGTTTATGTTTGCCCCTTTATCAAGTAAAAGCTCAACTATATCCATATGCCCGTCTTCGCAAGCAATATGTAAGGGTGTCTGGCCATGTACATCACTTATAGAAATTGAGTCAATTTTCTTCAGCAACAACTTTGCGATGTCTAGATACCCTTTACCACATGCAACAAAAAAGGGAGATTGATTTCGTTGGTCACACTGATTTACATTTTCACCATTTTCCAGTAAAAGATGTACTGTATCGTTGTTGCCTGTTTGACAAGCCATGTATAATGGCGACTTTCCAAACTTATCGCTCTGAAAAATGTCAGCCTTATTTTCTAGCAACTCTTTTACTATGCATGTGTGTCCTCCTTTACAAGCCGCATACACTGGTGTCTTCCCATATTTTGCACTCTGTGTGAAATCTGCATTGTGTTTAAGGAGTATTTTTACCACGTCTATGTGACCTCCTTCACAAGCTTCATACAAAGGTGACTGCCCAGCCCAACCCCTTTGAGAAACATTGGCCTTGTATTCAATTAAAAGTTCTACAACTGCTGAATAACCTCCTTTACACGCAAAGTGTAATGCTGCACGTCCATCTTTTCTTTTTTTATTTACATTTACATTCTTTTTAAGTAGCAATTTCACTACATTTTGATGACCCTTTTTACATGCAGACATCAACGGTGACTGTCCACGATCGTTAGATTTTAAGGGATCAGCATTCCTATCCAGCAATAGTTTAACAATATTTGTATGGCCTTCTTTACAGGCCAAAAACAACGCAGAGCGTCCCTGAGTGTCAACTTTTGATATATTTAGATAGTTTCTTCTTTTTTCTCTTGCTGCATAAGCTGTAACACGGTTATATCGTTTCTTTTTCTTTTTCTTAAAGAATCCAAAACTTTCTTGAAGCAAAAGTTCCACCACTCCTATGTGCCCCTTTGAACAGGACACATGTAAAGGAGACCAATTATGTTCACCATGACCATAACATTTAGCACCGTTTTCCAGTAAAATCTTTACTACAGCAGTGTGCCCTCCTTCACAGGCCGCAAATAAAGGTGTTGCCCAACACCAATTACTGAAATTGACATCGCATTCTACATATTTTAAATCAATCAGAACCTTCACTATGTCAGCGAAACCGTGAGCTGCGGCTTCCATAATTGGTGCTGAATACATAGAAGATGAATGTTGTTTCATTGCTAACCTTACATCAGGATCATGCTGGAAAGCTTTTATAATTTCTGCTCGAATCCTGTCAATTACTAAATTCTTATTACTTAATGTGCTTAAGATGTGACCTTGCTTCATATCTCGAATCAGTCTATTCAAATACTCTCCCTCCATGTTTTCCGACAACATTATTATTCTGTCATTTTCTTTTTTTTCAAATGATTGAAATCTGTAGTGATCGCGAACAAATGATGTTGGTGCATATTTGATGAAGCATTCTTTAAGATGATGCCCATACAGGAAGGCTGCAATTTCATTTATTTTATCATGTATCATTATATACATATTTCTAAACTTTTTTAAGTATGTCAACTCCAAAGATTCAAAACAACACTTTAAACATTCCCTTTCCCTTTCTAAATTAATATTTATGCCGCATTCGTCCACTACATTCTTTATCTTGTCTCTTTCTAAGATAGGTGCGTATTCCAGTTTTAGCCAATCTGGATTGAAACCATTCAAAACTAAGATGCACAAAACTAAAGCACATAGCTGATAATTATTCTGCCACGTTATAAATTGTGTTAAATCATATTTTATAGTGTCAACAGGTGACAAAAACAGTTTTTTTATTTCATCAGAATTTTTCCTAACTGCCAATTTACACAGCAAGGGAAAGAAATCGAACGTTTCCCGACCCCAGGAGTAGCACATTTTGTCTGGAATGTACCGTTTCACCATTCTCATTTTTTCTGCATTTGACAAGCGTAGCCCTGTTGACAGCAAATTGCATTCGCTTCGTTTAAAAAGTGGCAACTTAAACAATTTAACGTGAAAATCTCTGTATAAGTGTAATCTACAGGATACCAATAATTTTGGAGATGACATTTGTGTGCTACCTGGATCTAATTTATGATTGTTTATTCTTTCTTCGTCAACTTTGAAAATGTTTGCTAACTTTTCCGAATGATCTCTCCACAGCTCTACTAAACTCACATTTATTGCTTCTTTGCCACAAATATCATCAACAACAAAAACTTGTTTCGTTGTTGGGTTTCGAAAGTTGATAATATCTTGCGGTCCTGTTACAAACGGTATAACTTCGTATCCATACTTAAAACATAATTCTAACGCAATATGGTGAATGATTGACGACTTGCCATTGCCTGAGCTACCAGTTACAACAACAATGTTTCTTCTTTTATATTTCAAAAACGACTTCACGTACTTTGTAGCCTTGGTGACGACAAACATGTGGTCGTCCTTTTTCCATTCATCTAAATACTGTTTATGTTGAGCTGATAAAAATAACATAGATTATCTATAACATTATAAAGTGTATTTACATTGAAATTTCATGAACTGGTTTGATAACCTTAGTATAATATTTGAAAGAATATCGAAATGGGATTGACTTTCAGTGTAAAATTACCAAAATGCTTAAACTTTAACATTTGTCTAATGGATTAACATATAAGGGTGTTTTACGGGTGTTCGATATTGGTTAAGGCCGTAAGGAAACCTGACCTTATCATTTGATCTTTGGTGGATAATAGTCTCATTACCCAATATACATTAATTCATTGTTTTGATATCAAATGTAAAACATGAACAAGTATATAATCGTGCTTTTTATAAAGAACAAATTCAGACCACCATCGACACATCTTTTAATCCAGCTTTAAATCTGAATAATCATAATGAGCGAAACTTATAAACTGATATAGGTAAAGGCCATATAAATGCATTGAAATGATTACAATTTCCGAATGAGACTGATCACCAAACTTTTACCACATGAACAAGAGGACATGTGTCACTAGTGGAGAAAGCTTCATAACCTGTGCCCGTGCAATCACCCCAGGAGTTTGAAGGGATTTCTATTGCTTAGTTTTTGGTTTTAGGAGTGATGCTTTCTGTATCAGTTTGCCTTTTTATGTTTTCGTATTAAGTAATAGCGTTTCAGTTTACCATAGAACTATAAGCTTTTAATATCACTTTGGTATCTTCCTCCTATCTATAAAATCGTTTCGTTTGTAAAACACTATATTTAAAGTCATCCTTATGTTTGTGTATCGACAAAAAAATCATGATACAAAGTCATCCTTTTGTTTCTTTATCGGGGAAAAGTTCAAGATACGAAGTCATCCTTGTGTTTCTTTATTGGGGAAAAGATCATGATACGAAGTCATCCTATATTTTTTATTGGGGAAAAGGTCAAGATACGAAGTCATCCTTATGGTTTTTTTTATCAGGGAAAAGTTAAAGATACGAAGTGCGCTGTCTAGTTCTGATAATGTACGTAAATATTTGTATAAATGAAATGTGGGACATTGAGTGACAGGACATCATCAGTATACGAGATAAAAAAATATAAATATTTACCCCTGATATTCTTTGGAATAGTATCTTCTTCATACTTCTTTATTTCGAAGGCCAAATCTTCTATTTGCGTGGTGACATTTTTGGTTATCAGTTTCATGTTTTTACCTGGAATAGACTCGTTTTAAAAGCATTTTCGACAAACATGTCAAGTAAATAAAAGGTCCACATAATATTATAAACCTTACAGACTTATTGCTAAACTACAATAAAGTTTTTTACAATTCTGTTCTTTTGAGAATAAACAAGAATGTGTCCAAAGTACACGAATGCCCCACTCCCACTATCATTTTCCATGTTCAATGGACCGTGAAATTGGATAAAAAATATAATTAGGCATTAAAATTAGAAAGATAATATCATAGGGAACATTTGTACTAAGTTTCAAGTTGATTGGACTTCAACTTCATCAAAAACTACCTTGACCAAAAACTTTAACCTGAAACATGCACTTTCATTTTCTATGTTCAGTGGACCGTGAAATTGGGGTCAAAAGTTTAATTTGGCTTTAAAATTAGAAAGATCATATCATAAGGAACATGTGTACTAAGTTTCAAGTTGATTGGACTTCAACTTCATCAAAAACTACCTTGACCAAAAACTTTAACCTGAAGCGGGACAGACGGACGAACGAACGAACGAACGAACAGACGGACGGACGAACGAACGGACGCACAGACCAGAAAACATAATGCCCCTCTACTATCGTAGGTGGGGCATAAAAAAAACTTTCATTCATTTCTTTTCTTAATTTAAATTCTGTGCAGTCGTTATTTGTAGTATAACACCAGATCGCAATGTACAAGAAACTTAATTAATAGTTTCAATCGAAATAAACAAGTGGCAAAAGGGAGTACTAGCACGGGGGGGGGGGGGGGGGGGGGGGGTTGTTACTTCCTATTATTGGGTATACGGGGATGTGCCAAAAATATGGGTCATAATTTTGTGAGATTTATATAAAAATGACCCTCCTTTTTAATGACATCCTATATTAAAATGCATTTATGTTTGATAACTGTATATTGATTTGGGGTATGATCTACATATCATATATAAATATGCACCAAACGATGTCAATTCATATATAAAAACTTAAGGGTAGCTGGTATATTTATGAATTATGAGTGATGATGAGTTAGTGCTTATATAAGCATGGGTCATATTTTAAATATTGTATATAAGTATAGGTCATTCTTTCTTAAATATTTATATAACTATAGGTACTGAATTTCATTGAATGTTATATCAAAATGGGTACGTTTTTTGAGGCAAAAATGGCACACCCCTACCAAAAAAAATCGAAGTTACCCCCCCCCCCCCCCCGTGAGTACTAGAAACAATTTTAAAGTACCTTCAATTGCTGCTTTTAGTACTATAAAGTATATCTGGAAATACATTTCTGTAGGTATGACAAGTTAGCCTTGTATATTCAGTCGAAGAGCGGTTAATGAGTATTTGCAATATATTGTATTAATTGCCATAAATTTAAATATAATTCTTCGTTCGGGACATATGGCATCTAAGCTGATAATTTCGTCAACATCAAACTTCAAATAAATATGAGTGTAGCCAAGGAAACATTTTTGAAGTATTTTTTTCCAGGAAAAACGTTTCGTACTTCACGTACTTCACGTAAAACCTGAAGTCTTTTTGGGGATATAGATAAACATCAGCTAAAACAATAAGTTGTTTAATATCAGAAATGAGTTCAAATAATTTATATTATTAACTGACTTGCCCACAATTAGTTGACATTATAGTTGTAAAGTCGCAAAAAATATGTACGCTTAGCATTTGCTACAAGTTAATGGATAACGATTAAAGGGATGGAAATCCATCGGTTCTTAATCGAAATGAGATGAACCAATTTAAATGCCAGTGCATACAAAAACGATTGACTCGTGATAAGTGGTTTTCCTAAAACCGGACTAAAATAAGAGGAAAATGTCACTTTGTCTTATTTCTATCCAAAAATGATGTAGCTGTGTTTATATATAATTTATAAATTTGTTTAAGATTATAAAAATTACTCTGCCATAAAATTAACTGACATTTTAAAATATTTTCTGCCAAAGACAAATATTTCAAACGGAATATCTTCGACAATAATTACGGATTGATATTAGAGACAAATTAGATAAGATTTGAACACAATTTTTGACAATGTATTACCTTGTGCACTGCATTCACTGTGAAGTAGAGTTATTGACGTTTGATTGGCAGCTGTTTGTGTTTTCAATGTCCCTATTTGATCGGATATTTCTGCACGAAGTTCATACAGATCTTGCCGAATATAAGTTAAAATATCTTTGTTGAGATTCATCTGACTCACATTCTCACATCTTGGTTCGTATGTCACTCCACCAATCCTGATGATTGCCTAATAGATTGATAAACACATCAAGATAAGTGAACTTTGCTTAAAGGGGGTTGGAACCTTAGTAATTACATATTTTCTATATTCAGTAAAGGAAAACTTTAGAAAGGTACTTTATAAATCATGTCAGCACCACAAACAGTCATTAGACTTAATAATACAATACAATACAATATTATATTTTTTGCGAAAACACTCCATCACATTCACATGTGAAACAAAAGTGAAATTCATATAAATTATAAACATTTACGATTATAGAATGAAAAAAATCTTTGAAATTGAATATATAATTAATTACTATACTTTATAATATTAACGATGTAAATCTGTTATAAACACTTTACCTTAGTGCCACATGTGGAGCAGGATCTGCTTACCCTTCCGGAGCACCTGAGATCACCCCTAGTTTTTGGTGGGGTTCGTGTTGTTTATTCTTTAGTTTTCTATGTTGTGTCGTGTGTACTATTGTTTTTCTGTTTGTCTTTTTCATTTTTAGCCATGGCGTTGTCAGTTTGTTTTGGATTTATGAGTTTGACTGTCCCTTTGGTATCTTTCGTCCCTCTTTTACACAAAGCCACATCGTGTTGAAGTCTTCATTGGATAATTCGTCTTTTTCCGTATGGGCCATAAAATTTCTGTAGTATTTAATTCTAGCTAAATCTGCCCCATCACTGACTTCTGTAACTGGTGGTAGTTTGTCATAGCCAAGGGATGGTTGCAAGATATTTGTCATGTTCCTCAATAAGCATATCATTAGTGTAATATCGTAATTTTCTGATGATGTTATTCCTATAATGGAGAATAGAATTACAAAGACTTTTAAGAGTTCACATTTGAAATAAATAAATATGTTAACAAGAGCTTTTTAAGACGCATGTCTAACGTGCAGTAAGTCACTAAGAAACTTATGACGAGGTAATGACGAGCCCTAATCACATGACCCACTTTGTAAAAAATCTCTTTGATTCATACAAAAAAAAATCGCTGAATCTGACTAAATAATTTGATGACTCTGTTAAATGCATCTATCCATTGAACTGAGGATAAAGGATACAGTAAGTACAGCTAAGTCTGTCTCATATCTTGACTTACATCTAGTAATTGACAATAAGGTTCTGTTGAAAACAAATCTTTGCGACAAAAGAGATGATTTCAGCAATTCTATTGTAAACTGAATGTTACTTTCTATGTAGGAACATTCCAGCAGCACCTGCACATCTCTCCAAGTTAATAGGATATTCCATGGCTTTTTTTTCACAAATAATCTTCTTGACCAAGGTTGCAAAGAGATAAAGTTGTAATCATATCTTCGTATTTTTTTTTAATTTTGATTTCGGTTGACCGATATGCAATATCTGTTTCAAAAATGATAAGGGATAGGTTCATAATGTTGTTACTACAACCTCGCCTCCTTTGCCGAATATGAACTATCGAATAAGACTTGTTCTGGGTTTATATTTATATGAGTAACACGACTAGAGTTACATGTGGAGAGGGATTTGATTACCTTTCCGGAGCACCTTCGAGCACCCCCAGTTTTTGTGGGGCTCGTGTTGCTCAGTCTTTAGTTTTTCTTTATTAGGTGTTGTGTACTACTGTTTGTTTATTGGTTTTATTCTTTTTAGCCATTATATGTTTTTATTTTATTTTCGACTGATGAGATTGAAAGTCCCTTTGGTAATATTCGCCTCTCATTAAAGGGGTAGTGCAAAATGTGTGATTGTGGTCAAATTTAGCTCGAACTATAATATTTGGCCAAGTTAGATAGCTAGATCATTAAGTTGATAAAAGTCAGCGAGGAAAAGATGAATACAGAATTATACGTTGCTTAATGCCACCTCAACCCTTAAAATGATCCTTTTTAATCAAATTTAAAGAGCTTGTGATTCCCTGTTCTGTTACTAGATACATAAGCAGGACAACATGGTCATCAACTTAATGTAACCAAAAAAATGCAAATCATGAGTTAAAGGAATGAATAGTTGCAAAACAGTCATTTAAAATAAAACTCAACCCCTAGTAGGTCTCTAATAAGACAACGGTATGTCATTAACGTAGTAATAAGATATATCCGAAATAAAGACCTTGGTTAGGAGAAGACATTAGCTGTGATATTTTTCAAAGTATCTGTCACGTCTCATCACAATTACATACATTTTATTAATGCTTTTCATAATAGAAATAGTCAACCAGATGATTGCCAAAAACCAAAGTTAATTACAAATAATTTTATATTGTTTACGATGTTATCTCAACCGCTTTAAACATCAGTAAAACACGTGACTGATGTTTGTCTTTAAACAACATTTTACTCATTCTCTATAAATTATTGTTTCTGTTGCATAAAGTCACGTCAAACTTATTAATACAATGGTAAATACAGCCATCTTGTAGTGAATATATTAACACATTACACTGTAATCTCATTACCGTTTGTTAGTATTGTGCCCTTTGGTTATAAAGATAAACGTGATGCTGTGTTATATCTTACTAGTAATTTGACCTATAATGTTTTACTTTTACAATTTGTGACTTGGATGATAGATTAGTCTCATTGGCACTCTTATCACATCGTCGTATATCTTTAATGTAAAATATATTAAATGTCTAAACATTGCAGGTTTATATTACATACCTGATGTCGGATAAAGTAGATCCATTTGTTTCCTACTGATGATATGACGATTTAAAAGGTGGTTTGTAATCTTGGCTTTGTCTCTTGCAAGTGTAGCTATAAGCGATGATGGCTTGTAATGTTGGTTGAACAAATCTCGAACTGCTTTTGGTGCAACATTACTCATAAGTCGAAACATTCGTAAAAAATTATCTTCATTCTCTGTTAATGAATTTTCTGTACGATTCAGTTGTCTACAGATCTTCTTCCAATATTTCCTTATAAAATAAACCTAAAAAGACATATGACGTCTACAGAAAAAAATCTTGTTTTGTTAGAACTGATAAACAGTTATATAATAGCCCTATAATATTGCATAGCAATATAATATTCCCACAGAAAGTAACCAAAAGTTAGCGTGCAATAAATTCCAATATATCACTAGTGCAATAAATCTTCAAAATTCGCGATGTCATCAACGACAAAATCTTAGTTTAAACCAAATTTTATTTTCAAATAATATATGGCTAATCAATAAAAGGGTGATTGCATGAATATTGGGGAATATTGTCCTTCGTAGAACATATATACTCGCAAGCTCGTGTAATAAAAAATTCTAATCGGGACAGTATTCCCCAATATTTATGCAATAACCCTATAATATCAGGTATGCGTTACTTGAACCTTTCCTTGAATATGAAATTGCATGTCATGGGATATCTGTATACGTAGGTTAAATCGTGTAATATGATTATCATGCTCATTGCACTTTTAAAACAATTTAAGAATTACAGTGCTTATCCAGTGACCTTTGGGGTATCACAATAGCAATGGCCAAAACAGTTTACCAAATTGCAGTTAGATTTCTTCTCCAACTAACTGATCAACTGGTAAAATGTTTTAGCAGATTGCTCAAGTGAAATGTTGTTAGTATGAAGTGAGTGCTGTGAAATCAAAAGTAATACTTACCATCCAGATCCAGTTAGTTGATATCTTTGTCATTTGTTTCAAACACAAAAATGACTTACTATAGTATGAGTCACTGAATAAGAAGGTCTAATTTTGACATGGAAACTTCTATCATAAATAGATTTTATAAATAAATAGTTCAAACCATTGTTTTGTAGATGTATATTTTATAGCTTTGTCTTCTAAGACAAAGTTATTGTGTAATTATGATTCGTATAATATTTTCTATACAAATTACTGATCTGCTGGCATTAAAGGGAAATAATTTTTATTGAGTTATTGTACACTAAAAAATTAATCAATGATACCTGGCTTCTGATTTTGCCTACAATTTTTTCAAAATTTTAATCATCTTAAAAATAAATTTCATTGTTTCTTTTCAAAACAGAGGATAAAAGTTTAATAATCATAAAAGTAATGTTACAAACAAATTAAATGAGGAAAGTTGATATTTGTCAGACAAAAATTGTGACAACATTTTGCTGATTTTCGGTAATGTAAATTATTTCCCTTTAATGGTAGCAGATAAGTAATTGCTTTAGAAAAAAAAATCCAAATTACAATTATGCACTAACTTGTTGTTGGAAAACGGAGCTATTAATTATAGACTTACAAAACAATGTTTTCAACTATTTATTTATAAAATCTATTTATGATAGAAGTTTCCATGTCAAAATTAGACCTCCTTATTCAGTGACTCATATTATAGTAAGTCATTTTTGTGTTTGAAACAAATGACAAAGATATCAACTAACTGGATCTGGATGGGAAGTATTACTTTTGATTTTACAGCACTCACTTCATACTAACAACATTTCACTTGAGCAATCTGCTAAAATATTTTACCAGTTGATCAGTTAGTTGGAGAAGAAATCTAACTGCAATTTGGTAAACTGTTTGGGAATTGCTAATGTGATACCCCAAAGGTCACTGGATAAGCACAGTAAATATCAATAACATTAGAAAGGATGTAGACAAACTGATAACATTTGCCCAATAAAGTAAAAAACAATTAGATTAATGAAATAACCGGCATTTCAAAACAAAATTTTCATTCACTTGGTCTTGTACAATATTTATGAAAATATGATATAAATTTTATATTTTTTTCAAATGTACATGTTTTCACTGATCATTTAAAATTCATTTTATCTAATTTAAATCTCTCAATTATTATCACTTTCATTATTATATATAATAAATAAAAAAAAAAATTCTTGTTATAGTGAATACGTCTATTAACATCACAAATGCTTTATGACTGATAACATATCATCTATTCTTGCATTAAACATCCGAAAAAACATGATGTATACTCCAGATTTGAAAACCATTAGTTAGAAGTTTCAATCTATAAGTATATAACATACACGCTTGAAGTTAATAACTTAAATTCAGATATCAATTGTCATTTTCATGACTATGTGACTGTATGTTTGCATTATCTAAAATAGTAAAATGAATAATGATGTCCAAAACACAACGAAAACAACCAAACAAAATATCACAAAGCTAGTACTGCAGAAAGTGTTTTAGTTGAGGAAAACAATTTTCTTTTCCTTTTCGGGTTACTAGAAGCAGCTCATGCTTGTTTGTGTTGCATTTTGCATAAAACGCAAAGTTTAAATTAACCCTCCATTAGTTTCATTATACTCACAAGACTTGTATGACACCATGTCAGAAAAATCCTGAACCATCTGGTTAAGAACAGTGTTGGTATTATGATCAGTACTACAGCTAATGCTATGGCTAAAATGGAGTCCATTCTTTTGATGTAGTCATCAACTCAAGTGGGCATTATTCTACAATTAAAGATATATAACTATTAATAAATAAGCTGTCATCATACACGTGGTGAACAAAAGATGATTTTTTGTTTTTAAATTAATGAAGCTCGGGGGTACAACAATCTAAATAAAATTGAATCTCCTCACTCTCTTATTTATTTATGCTTGGTCGCTGCGTGTATATTGCCCCCAAGTTGGAAGAAAATTGATAATTTAGCAATTAGAATCCTCTCGATTGTCATAGATTCATGTGCTGAGATAACCGTTGATACAAAATTCGAGGAATATGTCTACAAATGCTCGAGGAATATGAAGACGTGTCTGTAGTTTCTAAATTTCCAGTTCTCGGGGATATAATTAATAGAACCAAAGCAGAAGAGTTTGGATTGTTAATGGAAAACACAAAGATCATCAGGATATCTGAATGTGAAATTAAATGATCTGGCTACTTTTATTTTCTTGTTTTTGACAAGTAGCTCCAACTCATATGAAAATAAGAAAAGGTCGAATAGGAATAGTTCTTTTCCAAAGGAATGCCGATAATTTGTTCCAAAAATCTACCTCTAATTACAACATATATGTTGTCAATAAAAGTCCCAGCATACTTTTTTAAGCATTTGATGATACGCATGCTTGGTTTATTCTAAAGATCACAGAACGCTTAAGGGGTAAATTCAGTAAATAAATATACGTCACCAGGGACCGCCTATTTAGGGGAGAGCTTTCTGTATAAAACTGAAGTCCGAATTTCAGTACGAATCTACAGTGCTTGTGAACAAGGTCATGTGAATGCCCAAAAAATGCCGCATGATCCTATGTTTTTATTGGTGCAAAAGATAGGGCTACATTTGTACTTTCATGAATGATATATGAAATTTCTGAAGGTAAATCAGGTAGAAATGTAATTCCAGACATGGATTAGCATTAAGTCAATGGGAGATTTTTTTTACCGAATTTACCCCTATAGGAAAATATGCATTCTGTCACTGTACTTGTGCAAGGCCACACAAAAATCACAAAACTCATTTCCTGTGTATATTAATGTAATGGAAGTATGTTGGAATCATTCGAAGTTGTTTAACTCGGCTATCCAAGATGTACTGAGTGTACTATGAGAGGAGACATGGGCTACATGGTAAAAATCAGGTTTGTGTATCCAGATTGAGAGAAACAATAGAAATTATACTTCAGGGTTATGATATTAATGAAAGGCATAAATAGTCTCCCCATTTTACATCACATTTTGCACATATTTCTCCTCATAATGTGTAAAATCATGGAAATTCATAATTACCTCCCTTTGAAAGTGTATTTTTTTAGCTGTGTTTCGCCATGTTAAGTTGTAGAAGAAGTTGTAAGTTTCAAGTATTTTAACATTCGAATATTCTAACCGTATGAAGACATTCATTTATTTTTACATAACGCATTGCTTTTCTTTATTGAAAAAAAATATACTAGACAACTTTTTATGATTACATGCCCTTCATTTATGGAACTAGTGTTGAAATGTTTGTGTTTAGATTACTATATTAAATGATTGCTTTTAAATATTCTAAATTGTTAGTTTAATCTTCCAAATGCAAAGATTGGTCATGCCCAGTCATATTTTTTCATATTTGGCACTTTTTGTACTTCAGTTCTGGCTGTCTAGTTTTAGCGAAGAAACCATCCTGATGTTGGGGTAACAGGAATTTCTGCAGAGTGATTGTAAATGACATTTTGTGAACTTTACAAGTAATTAAAATACAGATTTAGTCAAATGAAACATAATTATGTTTCAAATAAAAGTCAAATATTAAAAAAAAGTAAAACATTTGAGGGCGTCAACTTTTCATAAAGTTGTCGTACAATTTTGAACATTTTATCAATGTTGTATATGTTGGTCTTAAACTAGATACATCAAGGATAATTTGAGTTTCAGTGTTGAATATTATTGTAAAATTTAAATAACAACAGGTGGTGGCGGACGACAAAAGCAACGGGATGAGAATAGCTCACCTGGCCCAATGATATTTAGCATTTATTGTTAAGGAAATTGCAACTGTACATCTCTCAGCTTTATATAACTTTTAGATTTTAAATAGTTTGACATCTGGGAGCAACCTCGATGAGTCGATAATGAGCAAAAAATGTCAAAAAGTTAATCTGTTGCAGTAAACTTGGAAGCATTACCATATTTTAGGTTTTTTTTAGCGTTTGATACTGTATTTATACTTATTCCTGACACTTTTATATTAAATTCTTAAAATGACTTAAGTATAGATGTCATTTACAATCTTTAATCTTTTAGTTTTATACAGGTAATACAAACATTTGATTTTTTTTTGGTTTAAAAATTCTTAAACTTTTCCTTATAATCTTATTACTATCTGCCTGCACTTCTGTGTTGACATCAATTATCATTGATATGGTCATGAATAACAGTTTATATAACTTAGAATTTGGGAATACTGAGGTTTTTGTAACCTAAGGAATAGATTACTTTGCCTGCATTTGTCAAAACGTTTAGAAATGTTGTATATTCAATTCTCTACAACAACGTACTTTTTTGCTTTTTTAACTTTTGTTTTTCCTAAAGTGCCAGTGAAGAGTTTTCTGTAGATAAAATGGGCGTCTGGCGTACAACATTTCACTCATCTGGTATCAATGATGAGTTCATTTAAACGATATGAAAACACGAAAACTACATTCAACGGAAGTTGTAGCCTCTGAGATTGTAGCCGACACGATCAGCAGACATTATTCCTATGTGACTTTATGCACATATAGGTTAACAGACTGAGACCTTGAAAACCGAAATAACGTCCTTCAAATTGACCCGCGGAAAGATTTCATGCATCATACTAATCTGGTATGCTATGGTGCATACTCAATCTTATATATATCATGTTTATAAAATCAATGCAATTCTACGCTTTATTGATTTGAATGAATTATCTTTGTACAGGTGAATACCTAGCAACACATATATCCTGTATATGATTTGACAAACACTGAACAAAAAACTATCAGAGAAGCCAATAAAAAGTTGAAAAACTTACAGCCACATGTGCAGCATCGTCTTTACCGTGTGGTACAATAATCAGTAGGCACAAATGTTTACCTGGTATACATGATTCACTATTTAAACTTGAAATTATCTCCCCTTTTAAAATGAAAAAATCGATTTAAATTCATTTAAAAATAGAAATATCTGAATCTCAAGGTAATTATTCAGCGTAATGTTGGAAATTGAACAGACACAAAATCTTATGAAACTTGAGTTATTCGAAACCAAATAAGGCGGAAACAAAGAAAATTAGGTCATAACAGAATTTCATTATCTTACTAAAGGGGATAACGTGGTGCTAGATGAGGTATATTTGCAAATGAGACCTAGAATATAAAAAAAAAACTTAAATAATAAAAAAGGTTGAACTCTAAACTTAATACATATTGAGAGATTTGTAATCTAGAGTTACAATTCTAGCGAGGAAGAAATGAATAATAATGCTACTCATATCCTTTATCAGTATACATGTGTTATATTTAATATATGTTTTATATAGAGGATATATCATTCCACATAAATATAGCATTTCCGTTCTTAAATAATAGTAACCTTTGACCAGGCTTTTGACAAATCTCTTGTTTGTTTTAGTTGTCCATTGTTTTAAACGTGTATCTATATGACTATATTGGTATTCAATATAAACAAATTAACAATTATATCTGCATTATACATGTTTACGCGTGTCATTGATATATAGTACAAACAAATTAAAAAATATGAACGTTAATTATATAATTCTTTTAAGAAAATATTTAAATTATAGTTCTTTGATTTTGAAAAAGCAGATTAGGGCGGGCAAAACATTCTCAATTAGTGTTCACTTTATTTTTTTCTGCTGCTTTACACGTTATTTTATCTTTTCTTGCAAACAATAAATGTGTCTGTATGTGTTTAAATTTTTAACTTTAACATGTTCAAGAAGAAATTTCTATAGAAAAAAAAGATGGTATTTCTTGATTTTAAGGCGCAAAAACAGATTTGTCAATACAAAACCAAAGGAAGAAAGAAACAAGAAAGAATTTTATTGAACAGAACACTGACTTCCGTTGATTTGTTTAACATAATTTCTTTTCATTTCCTGATTGTTTCGATTCATTTATTGTATTTTTCTTTTTTTTTTCTATTCTTATTTAAAAAAAACAATTTCGGTTTTATGACAATATTTGAGAATTAACTTCAATTAAAAATAATTTATAACAAACACTTAGAAACAACAGAAACACAACACTAAAATGTAACACACACAGAAACCAACTATAATATAACAATGGCCATTTTCCTGACCCTGTACAGGACATTTTAAGAAAACAATGATGGGTTGAACCTGGTTTTGTAGCTAGCCAAACCTCGCGCTGTTATGACAATGTTACAAATTACATTAGAATAACATTACATGACAGGACTACAATACAAATAAATGGGAGAACATATAGAACAGAGAAACTCACGAATAATAGCTATCAAAAAGTACCGGGTTTATAATTAAACAATTTTATAATCTTAACGTTTACCATGTCTTTCTTTAACATGTTTGATGAGATCGGTCAATAGTGTGTTTAACCATGATGATGGAGTTAGAGTTTAAGTTGATTTCGAGAAGTAAGGTCGAACAAAAGCTAGAAATTGCATCGAGTTCGAGCTCTATTTCGAGTCATACAATGTACATTCGAGTTTGGGTTATATTTCGAGTATGAGTATGCATTTGAGTTGGATTCCTATTTGAAGGGGCACTAGATACGAGATATGAAAAAAAAAAAAAGAATATGGTTTCGTTTGGTTCAATCAATAGTAACAGTAAAATAATGAAATAATCATTTGTATTAGCAGCCTTTTTGGTTTTTAGGGAAAATATGAATGACAATAAGAAATACCGCTGATGACCTCATTAAATCCATGTTTATGTGATTTTCTATTTAACCCATTAGACAGAGATTAATTACGCTTACATAAGTCGTGTTCCTTTATTAAAAAGAAAAGAATGTCAACATTTAAAGAGAAACAAAGGTGAACCATTCGGAGACTGATTTAATCCTCAAAAAAAATTAGTTAACTTATTTTTCACATTTAATGTTAAATCAAACGAGCCTAAACCTAATATCACGAGGTCGTTATCGATTTATATTTATGTTTAAGTTTATATTGGGTTATTTGACTGTCTGCAGAATTCAGAGGTCATCTCGATAATTGATAAGATGGCATCTAGACTAAAATACACACACAATTCTGATATATATCATTGAGTAAATGCTTCTTTACCTGTTTCTTTCAGAATTATTGTAATTTGGATATATGTTTTGGTATGTTAGAAATCAAATGTTCACCGATGTCAATCAAATTCTCATATTTGATTTATAATTTTATAACAATGCAAAACATTTATCCAAACTATTAAAAGTCTTAAATAAGCAGCTAAGAGGGTACGGGTATGGAAATACGTAGCTTCGTTTAATGTTTTTTTTTATTTTGGGGAACTTAACGTATACGATTTATTTGTTTTATAGTTTTGTTAATAAAAATTAATACCTATATAGCTAGATAATACAATTCTATATTAATTAAATTGTTATTGTTGTATCATACATTAAATGCCATAATTACAAACCTGATTTTGAACTATATAAAACTTTTTGAAAATTATCGTGACGTCACTTTTACCTGTGACGTCATTTTGTATCGTAATTTTATTCTGTAGGCGACAATGAAAGTTTATGTTATACTGTTTTATGTGCTTTTGTTTTTTGTTTTACGTGTTTATTTTTATTCTGTGGTAAGTCACCACTGCGGTGTTTAAATGAACATCAATTATATGGTCATGTTAATAAATTTACTGTAAGAATTATTCTATATACTAAGGATTTTCTTATCCCCGGCATAAATAATCTTAGCCGTATTTGGCACCACTTTTTAGAATTTTGGGTCTCTAATGATCTTCAAATTTGCACTTGTTTTGCTTTCTTTACTATTATTGACGATCTGAGCGTCACTGGTGAGTCTTAGGTAGACGAAACGCACGTCTGGTGTATTAAATGATAAGCCTGGTACCTGGCAGGTCGAAATGTCCTATTGCAATGTTTATTTGTGTATTTCTTTGTCTTGAATGTTCTTGCATTTATTTGTACTGTAGTCCTGTCATGTAATGTTGTCATTATATGCTATATTTAACATTGCCATAAAAGCGCGAGGTTTTGCTAGCCACAAAAGCAGGTTCAACCCAACATTTTTTTCTTAAAATGTCCTGTACAAAGTCAGGAAAATGGCCATTGTTATATTATAGTTTGTTTCTGTGTGTGTTACATGTTAGTGTTGTGTTGTTGTTGTGTATTAGTTCTCTTATATTTGATGTGTTTTCCTCAGTTTAAGTTTTTAACCGGGATTTGTTTTTTTCTCAATCGATTTATGAATTTCGAACAGGTGTATACTACTGTTGCCTTTATTTAGTCAAGAAGCCAACTAATTAATTATCGAGTTGACCTCTAAATTCATTCGAACCCATATAAACATCAATATAGATAAAAAAATAGATTTAGCAAATTCGTGCTGTTGGATTATTCTACATAAATAAATGTTTTATCATCGTTTTTAACTGTATAATAATGTTTCTTGTGGGTCGAATTAGTCACTTAAATGATTTACCTTTGTTTCACTTTAAGTCTTCGTTTACTCCTTGGTTTTGATTGTTATTGTCTTTCAATGTTGACATTATTTCCTTTAAATAACTTTACAGATACAATTCATGTGTTATCCATCTCAAGCTCAGGGGTTAAATTGAAGTTCACATGAATGCGGATTCAATGAGGTCGAGTTATTCACTTGCAAGTGAATAATTCATTATCTATATTTTTTAACAAAATTGAACCATACTGGCTGCTAAAAAAACGAATTATTATTTCGTTATTTGCATTTCATTAATGATTGAGCAAACAAAATAGTATATTAGATTTATTATGTATTTCGTAGCTAGTGCTCCTTTAAGAGTGTTGTGATGCGCAGATGTTTTATTGAAACAGAACCAAAATAAAATGTTAAAGAAAATAAAATTGGACAAGTTAGAAAAAAAACCCTCTCAAGACGCACAATAGTAAAAAGTAAAATCACAAAAGTTCTTAACTCCGAGGAAAATTCAAAAACGGAATGTCCCTTATCAAATGGCTTAACCAAAAGCTCAAACACATCAAACGAATGGATAACAACTGTCATATTCCGGACTTGGTACAGTCATTTGTATGTAGAATTTGGTGGATTGAACTGGGTTTTATAGCTAGCTTAACCTCTCACTTTCACATCAAATTCAATTATATTGACAACGATGGTCAAAAATAGAATCCATATGAATATTTATCCATACATATTTTTTAGTGTAATATCTATGATGAGTTTATCGTCATATCCTGATGTTTTGTCATTTGAAAACATTTGTGTTAATGGAAGATCTTTACATTCCCTCTTAAATTCAATAGATAAAGTACAACATGGGAAATAGTTCGAAACCACTCAAATTGTGTTAGACTCCAACTGTTTTGCCATATTGTATAAACACGTCAAAAAATGAAGACCGTATGCTGAGATGAAGATGGTTTAGGTTTTTATTTTGTTTCAATACTACCACTAAGCTTGAATGTAGAAATTTTTCAATATGTTTAATGTACCTATTGGTAATCTTGAGTTCATGTTAAAACTGTGAGGCCGACGCTGATAGATGAAGATGATATAATCAACTGCATAAAAATTGAAAAAAAAAAAATTGGAAAAAAAAAAATAAAAAAAAAAAAATGGGTAAGTGGGTCGTCATAATGTTACTATAAATTGGCGACTGAGCGAGTGTCAAATTTGAAAAAAAAGACGTCTAGTTGATGACTTTAATGCACCCACCTAAAATACGGCTAATTTCTTCTTTACTGTTTTTGACGTTTATTTCAGAAATTATTTAAAAATTATAAAATTACGACATGTTTTTCAAGCAAAGGAAATTAGACGTATCTCTTCTTTAATGCAGAATAATTAAGTCAATTAGATTCTTAAAATATCAAAAACAATATATATACATATATATTTGATATTTTATACGAAAATGTTCATAATCCTAACCTTTTCAGGTCTACAATGTTTTTGCACTCTACCCGTTTTAGAACACACTGGTCAGTTATTGATTTTTCATTCCAGACCAAGACCTAAACTTTATCACAATATTTCGAAAAATCCCAATTTCTGTAATTTTAAAATATTGGTAAAATTACTATTGTTTCCGGAATTCCTTATCTACTTCGTTATCGTTTTTTTTTACTGTATTTGTTAGTCGATTTCCGTGTACTTATGTGTGCTATTAGACTACGATAAATCATATTCAAACGGTTCTATTTCCATCTAAAACTTTAGTGTAGCTTAAATAAATATAAAATCGTCCGAAATTAAAATCAAATTGAGCTAAGTCATATTTTTTTTAGTTCTGTCGAATTCATCCCTTTCTAAATAAGGAGTCGTGTCGAATTTTCGAGTCGTTAAAAGGAACTGTGGAACTGGTTGCAATGAGGAACAAATTTTACTTTATGCAGCTTCTAGTATTTTACAGAAGCAGATCTTCAACTGATTGGTCTGTTTGTAGATTTTGCAAAGTTAAACGTATAATAGAGCATATATAAGCAAGTCAAACAACTTATAAGGTATTATCTGGGGAGACAACTCAAGCTGTATTGAGTGTTGCTACATATATCTCCTACAATGATTTGATTTACAAAATAACTCATTAGAATTTTACTATTAATTAAAAGCTTTATACCATCGAGCTTGCATCACTAAGTATTTACTAAAAAAAAAATTGAAATCAGAAAGCAGAGAGCTGCTAACATAATTCTGAATATGAAACAGTTTTATACCATTTGTTTCGACGATATACGGCTCACACATTCTGTAAGAGTAAATTTTGAATTCTAATACAACACATGAAATGTGAAAAAGTGCAAGAAATAGAAGACATAAAACACTTCATAAAAGAACAAAATAAACGCAATTTTGTCTGAGGTGACTGATGCTAAAGTGAAAGAAGAAACAATGACAAAAGAGAAGATTGTTCATAAAGAAAAAGTTGACACTGCCTTCACAGAAATTGGAGTTCAGACCAATACATTTATTTTATTATTAAAAGATAAACTAGACAGCTTGTTGGTTTTGTTTTTTAAGGAACTGAACATAACTCTAGAGGATTCGGAACACGAGTTTGTGAACAAACTGAAATCACTTTCAAATTATTTTGATCAATCACAGAATAAAACAAAACTGTTCAGGAGCACAGAAAAACAATAAAAACTGCTAAAAAAATCATCAATACCGCCAATTTATATGTTCCTGATTTGACAGACGAGGATATGTAAAACAAAGGTCAACATAATATTCTAAATTGAAGAAACATTCAACCAGATTCTTGAATTTCTATAGACAATGAATAAAAAGATTCAAAACAACGATCGTTCAAAGTTATTGCGTTATTACGTTTTGTATGAATCAGTTTACTTTAATAAACATTTAGACAGAACTTTTACATGCAGTATATTGGACGTGACAAGTCATAAACTTCCGGTCAAAACGGAAACCTGAATACACCGTCTCACTGTCCAAACCGGCCGTTGTTCATAGTCCCATAGCTGGCCGGTTTATACAGGTTTTACTGTACTTTGAACCAAATGTGTATCCATCTCGAAAAATTAAAAGCCGAATTCAAATCAGTTTTGACCAAAGCAAATTTAATTTTGAATACATCTTCGATTGCTGAAGCTGAATGTGTTAAAGATGCAAAACTGATTCAGATTGAAACTGTCAGTTATCTTGGTTTGATTTATTTAACCAGCACAATTCCAAATGAACGGAAGGCATTTATCAAACAATTATTTCCATCAGACAGTTCTTTTCTTTCGAAAATACATCCCTTTAGTAGCTACGACAGTATTGTTTTGAAACACATCAAAACTATAGATTTAAAAGGTTTCAATGTATATGGAGGCGTTTTCGTGTCAGATGAAATAGTGGTGGTTGTCGGAAAAGTGGAGAATCAGTTGGATAGCTAAAGGCTATTAACATCTTGAACGAAGGAATTGTTGACGAATACCCTGTTTTGGCAAAAGTGAAACGACTATCACATGATTTTGAAACGAGTACCTGTTTGTTTCTTGCTACGGATCAAAGTTATATCGTTTAAACTTTGTCAATACATTTAAATCTATAACGAACATTTAAGATGACGACTTAGATAATGGAGGTATTTGGATATCTGATGGCAAACTGTATGCAATCGTTTCTAACACTGCTCAAAAACTAAGTTAAGAAGATGTTCAACAGCCATTAGAATTATGTCCACTGAGTATCTTCGATAATTTAAAACAATAACTAAATTGATAAGAAAATTTGCTTCCGAAAGACAATACACAGGCGTACTAATTTGTGTTGTTGATCAACATCGCAGTTCTAATATTTGGTGTAAATACAGTTAGGTTGCTTTTGATAATCACATTTATATTTAGAAATGCTGTATCCATCTATGCATTTACATGAAAGATATACCTGACATTCTGTTTTTTTTTTAAATGCTGTTAAACTGCTTTACATAACAAAAATTGAAAACCAGGAACCGTTGCTGGTTTTTTCAGAGCTTCAGTTTAACTTTCATACATAAATATTCTGTTAAATTCTTTCTCTACTGTTCAAATTTGATACCCAAAATCTCAAGATTCAACAATTACGTCGCAAATATTTCGAGGATTGGTTTGGACGCGTTTTGATACTATTGCAGTTTGAAAATTTCTTTGTTCACAGGCCACAGAAGGGGTCATAAACCTTAACCCAAAACAACAAGTTCTGATAGTCAACTTACTGTTTTGTTTTCTTGGTAAGATATTAGTCTTGGGTCTATTGTCCACTCAGCGCACCCTTCCTGGCAAGAATGATAGGAATGACAATGTCAATCTCAATTTAACTATAAATCAATTATGCTTGTACTTGATTTTCACATGATCGTTCTTTCGTGTATCATTCCCTGATAGCTTCAGAACATTTTGGAAAAATTTCTCCTTCTTATGAACAATGCTGGTCATGTTTACACTATTACTAGTACATCAACTGAGCAAATGACTCAAAAGTGTAAATAATAAAACCTGGGATATATAGCTTTAGCAACGTTTAAAGCAATTGACTCCACAGAAATCAGCCGTTGCAAAGTATTGAAGAAGAATTAAATGTGAGAGTCAAATGATGGAAGTCCCGATGCCATCATTCACTTACTGTCTCAAACGAATGATGAACTATTTTTGTATTTGGCAGACTAGGTGTCCTGTGTAGTCATTTAGTAACATTATATGGTGTTGTATATCAATGCTTTTTATCACCAAACTCCTTATTATAAATAGTTGTCCAAGTTATAAGTGAATTTTCGTCAAAAAGGCATTTTTGTACAAAGTCAAAATACAAATTATAATTTGTACAAAATTATACCTTGTACACAACATATACACACATGTCACTCAATGTGTGAATGTCAGCAGTAAACATTGAAGAATGTCTAAAAAAAAAATGGCGTATGTTTTAAATCAATAAAATAAAACTTGACCCCAACTATATCGCTAACATATCAGATCCTAATAAAACCATCAATTCTAATTTTGTTAAACATTGCGAAAACCTTATAAGAAATCATATATATTTCTCTTTGTGCCGGTAATATCTAGTACAAAGCTTAAAAAAATATTTTGCTTTCTATAGTATAACTTCAATATCAATGGATTATTTTTTATTTTTTTTATTTTCATCATATTGTAAAGACCCCTGTCTGAAGATGAAGACTGTATGTTGAGAACTAAAGTTAGTTTTTGTGTTGTTCGATTGCTTTCCACTGGCATATACAATCCACACCAACCTTAATCTGTAAACTTAATAAATGTTTGCGATGTTTTTAAAAGTACCCATAATTTGTGAAATCTTATGAACGTGTTTATAACTTGGAGTCCGACGCAAGTATGTGCAGATGAAGATGTTCATATCACAAGTTATTAACTGAATTGCATTTTTATATCTAAACATGTGCTTCATCATTGTCTAACTTTAATATAACTACTAGAAATAAAAATAATACATCAAAATATAAAATTTGAAAAAACTGGTTTCGTGACATTCGTTTGTGTTCTGGAGAAATAACACGAAAATATTTTTAAAATAAAACTGAGAATGGAAATCAGAAATATGTCAAAGAGGCAACAACCCGACGAAAGAGAAGACAACTACAGAAGGCCACCAACGGGTCTTCAACGCAGCGAGAAAATCCCGCACCTTGAGGTGGTCCTAAACTAGCCTTAAATAAAATTGTGTACTACTAGTAGTTCAGTAAAAATGGACGTCACACTAAACTCAAAACAATAAATTGAAAAAAAAGACTAACGAAGGCCAGAGGCTCCTGACTTGGGACAGGCGAAAAAAAATGCGACCGGGTTAAACAAGTTTTGTGAGATCTAAACCATCCACATATTACTCTAGCCAATGAAGAATAAAGAAACACATAGCAATACGCACAGCAAAACGTTGGAGACAAAATTGCTGATCTAAATTATATCGGAGCTAAATAACTCATTAAGATTTATTCAAAAGTTAGGCCATAACTTCTTGTCTCGTTCTATCAGGGAATATTTCTTTTATATTACTGTCTTTATTCGTTTTTTGTCTGCTTTAATTTAAATCAAAATCTTCGGTTATCGATAAAGTACTTGCAAAGCTTATGGAACAGGTGAAGACAATTATCCACTGTTAAAGACCGTTTATGTGTTTTTGTGTGGGTCTTTTCTTCTACGCTTATTGGAGACGTGCAGTCCCATTGACGTCGATTATGTAACAAAACATTTGTTCCGGTGGAACTTATTTCATAGGTAATATTTTCCTCCGGAATTTATATCACAGAAATAACGGCCATCTCATAATGAATTAAATGACGAAAGTGAATACTAATACATTTATATTTCGTTTGATAATGAAGAAAATCAGTCGTTTTTTAATACCATTTTATGTTATGCTTTGTTTTAAAGTTGCTGTTTCATTGATATATACGCAACATCTCATTTTTTTTATTCGACATTTTAGATAAAATAAATCAAGATCAATCCAGACTAAACTATCAACTTATTATTTAAAATACAAAATTTCTTCATTTTTATATTGTTAAGAAAGTGTTTTCTTTTCTGGTTTTTTTTTTTTTTACCTTTTCTAAAATGTTTTTAGAACTTAAATGAAAATGTTTGTATTTCTAAATACTGTGTCTTCTTGATAGAAATGTCTAAATAGATCCAAAAGTGAGTAGCAAAAAGTCAGTTCTTGCATCAGCAGCCTGTTCCGCGGATTTATATCTGACCTTAAGTTATGATTGCTATCCACTTCAAGCACAGACATCATAAAGTTCTATATAACTACTTCCAAAAACTACTAAACGTGTACTAGACTTGTCAAAACAAAGATCACGAACCTTTTTCAGTTTGTGGCAACAATTCAGGACGGTTCGACTTTGCTGCCCGTCTTCTGATATTATACGAATCTGTCCATATTCATCACATAAAAATATGATTCCTGCCGAATGAACAGATACACTTGTTGTTTCCTCCATGAACTCATCTTTGTACTTGAATATCTCTTCACCATCGAACGATGTACACACTACTTCAGAATTTTCCGAGGTGTATAGTAGACGATTATTCTTCGAATCAATTTCAAGTCCGTTGAGGTTTCGACAACTTGTGTTAGTTTCAAAACACTTCTTAAATAGTTGTACATTTTTAAGGCTTATTTTTTGGACAGTTTCTTCAACTATTACATATAATGTTCCATCATATATGCATATGCCTCCATTTCTTTGATTGTTATCTTTAATGGTCATTTCAGAGTGAAATGCATTTGAAACTTTGAAACGATACATTTTTGATCCGTAGCAAGAAAGAAACAGGGACTTGCTTTCAAAATCGAATGCAAGTCTTTTAACTAATGTCGGCAAAGGATATTCGTGAACAATTCGTTTGTCCAAAAGATTTATAGCCTGTATTTTTCCAACAAACCCTTCGACTATTCCACCAGCGACAATTACTTCATCTGACACAAAAACGCCTCCATATACATCGAAACCTTTTAAAGCTATGGTTTTAATGTGTTTTAACAAAATACAATCAAAACTGCTTAGAGGATCTGTTTTGGAAAGAACAGAACTTCCTGATGGAAATAACTGTTTGACATAAGCGTTGAGGTCGACTGGAATAGTTTTTATTAATTCAAGCTCAAAAATATCCTCAATATTTTCAACTTGATCTAGTTTTGCACTTTTAACTAATTTAGCTTCAGAAATCGAACTTGTATTTAAAACTGAACTTGCTCCCGTCAAACCAGACTTTATTTCGGTTTTTGATTTTTCAAAATGGATAAACATTTGGTTTAATGTGCCATGCTTCTGGACATTTTTTGTTGTACACTTTAACTGATCAAAATATTTTGAAAGTTTTTCAAATGTTTTCAGTTTGTTCTCGAATGCATTTCCCGATTCCTCACGATACATGTTCATACCCTTTATAAACGAAGCTAACAGGCTGTCTAGTTTGTCTTTTAATGTTGAAATAAATTGGCTGGCCTCTGCTTCAATTTCGGTAAAAGAAATATCAAGTTTTTCTTTTTCACCATTCTTTTCTTTCATTACCTTTCCAACTTTTACTTTTATGGCATTTACTTCAGACAAGAGCATGCTCATTTTGACATTTTTCAGGTTTTGCATTTCTTCAATAGCTTGCACGTCTTTGCATTTTCTATGTTGCAAAGTCAAACAAAGCACGCAACACAGTTTTTGATGGTCAAAACAGAAAGCTTCCAAAACTTTCGACGTGTGAATTGGGCATGAATCGGATAGCATACCTAAATTAGGCTCCTCTACGATTGATGGAAAATTCATTTCGTCAATTTGAACAACTTTATGATCAGCAAAAAGTTTCATAAAACTGTGAAGTTGCAAGCATTCCTCACAAAGCGCTTCAGCGCAATCTCGACACCATTGTGTCGCCTCGGATATTTTGTCTCGCCTTTTACAGAGATGGCATTCCTGTTTGACGCTCTTTGAATTATCCATTAATGATAAAATTGCAAAATTATGTGGGAGCGATGCTGCCCATTGCGATGCATTGTCGTCTTGGTTAGTAGGTGTAACAATTGTCCTACAAACCGGACAAGGATATTTGCAAAGTTTTTTTTCTGCGCGTAGTTCAGTTGATAAAATAAACTCACCAATGCATGTTTCACAAAATGTATGGTTACATGGTAGGCTTTTTGGCGTCTTCAGTGTTTCTAAACAGATAGGACACGTGAACGCATCCTGATCATTAACCTGTCCTACCGTTGCCATTTGTACAGATATTTAACTTCCTTATTTACATCAGCTTTCTTTCATATTATCTCCCTTTAGACAGGATATCTTGTTATAATCTTTATAGGACCATCCACCAATATTTAAACACGTGCGGAAAGTCTTTTTAAAACAATATTTGGAATCGTAATCATGTTAATATCTCGAGAGAAAAATGTTTTATAAGGGAAGTGAAAACAAAGAAAACTATATCGAATGAAATTAAGGGGGGGGGGGGGAGTTAAATAACAATATATGTAAGTGTCAAAAAAGAATTCGCCCCGCACACTTTTATAATATCGAAAAAATTGTATCGGTAAACTTTTCTTTCATTTTTAGCTCCCCTTCCCCCCCTCTATAGAATATAGAATAAGAAAATTCCATACTCCCGATCATCGCTAGGATCATCGCTCTCCACATGCTCCAATCTCAGTCTCCAATTTATATGATCCCGCATATACAAATTTCTTTTAATCGTTAAAACAGACCTGAAATGACATATTTTCGCATTATAAATTATAATTTCGGTAATACTTTATAATTCGAAAAAAAAAATGATGGGTCTATATACATAGTTAGTATCAATCAGCGTGAATGCCTATATGTGTCATATGGAAAATTTTGTGGAAAAAATATAGCCATTATAATTACAGATCCAGCATGCAAAGTTTCAAAAAGAATTTGTCCATGTATTTCAAATCGTAAAATTGCATCTATATATATGTAGTATAGAAAATCTATAAAAGGAGAAGTGGTATGATTGCCAATGAGACAACTCTCAAAAATAGAGCAAATTTAATGATGAAGAAATTTACAAATATAGCTTATCATACGGCCCTTAACAATGAGCAAACCCATACCGCATAATCAGCTATACAAGGCCCTGAAATGACAGATGTAAACAAGAATCAAACAAGAAAACTAACGGCCCAATTTAACTACAATACAATGAACAAAAACATTAGTAACACAGCCACAAACGACAACCACTGAACACAGGCTCCTGACTTGGGACAGGCAAATATACATGATATATACAGAATGTGGCGGGGGTTAAACATGTTAGTTGGCACCCAACCCTCCCCTAACATGGGACAGTGGTGTTACAGTACAACATAAGGTCCGAGAACACAGTTATTTAGACAATAAATAAAAATGAAAAAAATCCCTCCTGCGCTTTCTCAATAATATTTTTACAGTCTGTTGTCCTACTTTTGGGACAAATTATATCAAAATTATTGAAAACTTCATCAGCCTTAAATATTGTAAAAGCGCAAATGTCCTTTTATAAAAATCGCAAATTTCCTATGAATTGAAGCGCAAATGTCCATTTAAAAAAGTGCAAACGTCCTTTGTAAAAGCGGAAATGTCCCAGGCCGTCAAACTCGCATGCAAAATTATTAGCAATTAAGGAATTATTAGCAATTAAGGTGGTTTTTCAGGAAACTTTAAACAGCATTAAAGAGTCATTTAACCAACAGTCATTCAAATTGCATCCATAAAAAAATAAAATACCTTAAAAACATATTAAATTGACCGAAAAACTACATTCAGAAACCCCCAAAAATGTAAATCAGTCAATATTTGGATAACCCCGTCTTTATTTTAATCTTTTTGTTCAAAATACTTAAAAAATATATTAAACATATGTAACATGGGTGCCGAAATTACTTCATCGGGTGCCGATTTAACCAGGTGCAAAATTGACTATCTTACAAAATACAAAAAAAGTTTTGTATCATTTTGTGAGTGAATAATGGCTTTGGGAATTACACAACACCTTTTGCTTTTAACATTTACATTTAGAAGAGCTACTCCCCCTCTTTGCATTTACATGAAAGAGAACCCTGACCACCAGTTTTCTTAAAGTTCTTTAACTGCTTCAGATACATGACATAGCGAAAGTTGAAGTTCAGAAACTGTTGCTGCAAACAAAGATGTGTTATTTTAATGTTGTGTTTGTCATAGATTATGTTTTTGATTTATATGGCAATAAAGTATTTGATTTGATTCAACAACTTCAATTTAATTTCTCGACAATTATCCTTTTAAAAAACCTACAGATGTTCC
Organism: Mytilus galloprovincialis; assembly: GCA_037788925.1. Taxonomy (NCBI): domain Eukaryota; kingdom Metazoa; phylum Mollusca; class Bivalvia; order Mytilida; family Mytilidae; genus Mytilus; species Mytilus galloprovincialis. The sequence continues at coordinate 81,914,604 of CM075336.1, read as the reverse complement.
AATATGGTACCCACATTCTCCATATTAAATAATTTCACAGAAGATACATGATTTGTGTTTCACTTGGTGTCATCCAAATTGTCACTCGGGCCAATTTCTATTATATTATCAGAATAGACACTTGAGCCAAATTTTAGCGTCTTTATTTGCTTACGATAAAATCACGTACACAATAGGTCTGTTCAATACTGAAAATTAAAAATATATCAGCTGTATTTGAAGTATTAAGAAAATAACTCAGTACTGTACAATAGTAAATCATTTTTTGATCGAGCCTTGGGATTGACTTATGGCATAAACATGTGGCAATCCCTGGATTTCTCATATTCGAGTAAATATTAAATAAATAAGTTTCAATCCAGAGCCACGTCATGTCGAAAAGGCCTTTTATAGCAGACTATGCGGTATGGGCTCTCCCCATTGTTGAAGGCCGTACGGTGACCTATAGTTGTTAATTTCTGTGTCATGTTATGTCTTGTGGAGAGTTGTCACATTGGCAATCAAACCACATCTTCTTTTTTTATATATGTTTAGTTTCCTGTTTTAGAGATGGTACACGCCCTCCTAGTTTAAAACCCTTGAAACAACGCTCTGGGTGCCCATAAGGTAAAGTATCCGTCACTTTATCAAATATCCCAAATTGCTCAGTGCAGTCATCGTCCGAGTTCACAGTTATCGTCCTTCGATTTTCGTTGTCTATAGTCCCTAGTGTGGACAGTGTGTTACTTGCCAAATTTTTTTTATACCCCTTCCAAATGTATTTATTCATGTGTTATGCCTCAAATAGCAAGTAAGGGGATGCATTGACACTGTCAAAACATTTGGGTCAGTTAAGTAGTGATTTGGTCCAGCTGAAAAAGGTTAAAATTAGCACTTTGGAAGCTGTCAAAAGATTTCAAGACCCCCTTAACACAAAATTGTCAATATTTTGAGTTAGAGCCGATGAAGTTTTCTATTATTTTGAAATGATTAAGTAGTGAAAAGAAGTACAACACAATGTAAAAATATTATTGAGGAAGTGCAGGGTGAGATTTGTTTTTATTTTCATTTATATAACTGTGCCGACAGCACGTGTCAAATCATACCCAGTTGTAACCAGAAAACATTGAAAAACAAACCCTGTTCTAAACAGAAATATTGAAAAACATAACTTGTTCTAGACACGCTCACAAAATGTATACCATGCCTAGACAGTAAAGAGTAGATGCTGTTCTAGACCTGGGTTTTAGACTTAAACAGTTAAATAAGCGATCCTGTTCTAGACAAATACTTTGTTTAAAAAAGACCATGTTATCGCACCAGCAGGGCATGAAAAAGATACCCTGTTTAACAAGCAGGTCATGAAAAGAGACCCTGTTTTGCGGCACACTCGTACAACTAAAACTATAGGAAGTAAACCCCCGGGATTCGGACCGAGAGTCTTGCCTTTCATTCTTATTGACCTAACATGCACAAATTACCTATTCTATTTTTTTTTATTTGTTCTTGTTCTGAATATGCATGAAATATTTGTCACTATTTTTTTTTAGCAATAAACTCATGATTGAAATATCATATTTGCGCCAGACGCCAAATATCAATCAACAGTTAAACACAATCTGCTCTTGCAAATTTTCTTTCTAAAATTTTCATTGTGAAATTCGAAGTATTACTGTATATTTGTTAGACTACTTAAGAAGAATTAGGAACATGTTCTCGAGATTTCAACCATTTCCTGTCGATATATACATGCCTTAAGTAGTATACCAAGTTAAGGCTAATAGATATGCAACACATGTGAAATTGATGTACATGTATAAGTTTAGTTTCCTAAAAAAATATAACGAACATATCTTTTTTGGCAGTTAAGCAATCGTTGTTCTTATGATATGCGTTCAGAATTTCTTGTATCAAAAGTTTTATAAATTATAGATCCTGATATTATAATTCCTCATCTAAACGACATTTTTTAAACAAAATGAACCCTATATTACGGATTTTCATAAAGTAGTGCCGTTCCACAATTTACTTTTTTGTCTGGTAACTGGATAACATTTTTGGTTAAACATGAAAGTTTTTCTATGGACCTATAAAGACTTAATTATTACGAGATAACGGACTAAAAAGGTCGACTCAAGACCAAACTGCTCCAATGTCGATATGATTATGTTGGATAAATTCATGGAAACATTGACCAAGTCTGGAAAATGCTGTGCTGCATTTCTATTCATCCTCGGTATATTAATAGACAGACCCTTGTTTTAAAAGACGGTTTTGATATAATCTCGATCGAGCTCTTCCGTTTGTTTGTTTTTCTGTTGTCACATACCCGACCAGGGCTGAAAGTTCATTTTTCATGTTTCATTCGTATATTTTATTTTTTGGCTTTTTAACTATTTTGATCTGAGCGTCATGTACTGATGAGTCTTATGTGGACGAAAAGCGCGTCTGACGTACTAAACTATAATTCTGGTACCTTTGATAACAAGTATTAGATATTTGGTTGTAGCATCAACAACTTTTGCATCTTTTGTTTGTTATTTACAGCCGATTTCAATGAGTGTGTAGCTAAAGGAAATATCTTTGGCATATGGGTTAGTTTGCTTGCTAGTTGAACCGTGAAGTCATTGTTAGGTAAGTTATACTACCCTCCTTTCGAAGTAACCTTGTCCTACAGACAGATAGATGCATTGTGTTATCTGTCGGACTAGTCTACTCTAATTAAGTCAAGAGTAGTCTACCTAACTTAACAATGACTTCAAGATATTACCTTTGCCTGCACACTCATTAAAATTGGCTGTAATGGTATTCACGGTATTTGCAACCCATTTTTATAACTTATGTCTAACAGTTGTATTCTCTTTCTATTTCCTAAACGATGCATTATATTTTTTTAATTATAATTTTTCAATGGTCTTTCGATTAATTAATAAAATTGAGAATGGAAATGGGGAATGTGTCAAAGAAACAACAACCCGACCATAGAACAGACAACAGCAGAAGGTCACCAATAGCTCTGAAATGCAGCGAGAAATTTCCGCACCCGGAGGCGTCCTTGAAATATATATAATAGAAGGGAGGAGATAAACATAATTTGGGAAATCAATTCTGATTAAGGAAATGAATTAACATCAGCTTAATGAAATCATAAATACCAACAGACAAAATTGAAAGAAGAAACCTTTTCTGTGTTGACTTGAGTATCATTGATATGTGCATAATTATAAATTAACTGTTAACAAAATTTTGAATTTTTGAAATACTAAGGCTTTTCTACTTCAGGATTGAATAGATTACATTAGCTGTATTTGACAAAACTTTTAGGAATTTTTGGTCCTCAGTGCTCTTCAACTTCTTACTTTATTTGGCCTATTCAACATTTTTTTATTCGAGCGTCACTGATGAGTCTTTTTTTTAGACGTAACGCGTGCCTGTCGTATATATATGAAATTTCAATCCTGGTATCTATTTTTTTTTTCATAGAATTTTAAAACAAAATATGATTAAATATAAGCGGTTTTTTTTTTAAGATTAGAAAAATATCACTATACTATTCAAGTAATGTAGAAATTCAAATTAAGAACCCTCCGACCTAGACCCTCACACCTGTATCAAGATTTTCTCAATCGGCAAACCTCGGGTGACTCCGCTACTTTGGCTCCTTCTAACGTAAGTTGAGGTACGGAATCGGCCGAGTTGTGATGAATGAGGATTTTCCAAAATTAGATTATACTTACGATTCGTGATGATCTACCTTGATAAATCAAAGCACCTTGTATGCAATGTAAGCTATAAAAAGATACAGCAACATCAAAACGACATCAAGATGTCTAAGTTGACCCTAAAAGTAAAAAGAAAATACACTGTGAATGGGGTAGAAGGGTGCCACATGTAGCGCATGTTAGATAGGACTAAAGTAAACATATTTTTTGTAAGAGTTGTATTGCTCAATTTATGT
>CM075336.1:81785274-81910644 GCA_037788925.1 Mytilus galloprovincialis | reverse complement strand
ACATGTTAAATAAGAAAATATTATTTTATATATATTCGCAGCGATTGATATTTGAGTTATATTTTTTTAAATTGCGACAGCCGCTAAAATATATTGTTCTTGAACATCGGTAGATTTTAAGTATTATCAAAGTAAGAAATAAAGGCAACAGTAGTATACCGCTGTTCAAAACTCATAAATCCATGGACAAAAAACAAAATCGGGGTAACAAACCAAAACCGAGCGAAACGCATTAAATATAAGAGGAGAACAACGACACAACATCGAAACGCAACAGAAACAGACCAATCATCAGACAAAACACCACGAGAATAACAAATGTAACATGAAAACCAAATACATGAATTTGGGATAGACAAGTACCGTGCCACGTCTTATCTCAATATCTCAAAAATAAGAGAAAACACAAACGACTCAACGTTAAAATGCAACACAAAGAGAAACGAACAATATATAACAATGACCATCTTCCTGACTTGGTACAGGACACTTTTAAAGGGGAATAAAAGTGGTGGGTTGAACCTGGTTTTAAGGCATGCCAAACCTCGCACTTTAATGGCAAAGTTAAATATAACATTGAAATGACAACATAATATTACAGGACTACAATACAAATAAATAGGAGAACATATTAGACACAGAAAAACATGATTAATAGATAACAAAAAGCATCAGGTTTAAAATTCAATACGCCAAAAACGCGCCTTGCCCACACAAGACTCACCAGTGACGCCCAGATATAAAAGATCGAAAGTGAAAAAAGTACAAAGTTGTACAGCACTGAAGATCAAAAGTTGAAAAGGTTTCGCAAAATACGGCATTTTTATGCCCGGGATAAGAACATTCTTATTATATAGAACAATTCATGCTATTGCAAACAGTAAATTTTATCAAATGAATATGAAAGAGATATACACAAAGAAACTAAAGTATTAACTAATTACAGAAAACTAAACCTGAATACATAACGCCTAGATATAAAAGATCGAACGTGAAAAAGGTACAAAGTTGTACAGCACTGAAGATTAAAAGTTGAAAAGGTTTTGACAAATACGGCATTGTTTTTATGCACGGGATAAGAACATCCTTATTATATAGAATACTTAATGCTATTGCAAACAGTAAATGTTAACAAATGAATATGAAAGAGAAATACATAATGAAACTGAAATATTAACTAATTACAGAAAACTAAACCCAAGTTTATCACAAAATAGACACACATCCGAATCAGTCCAAGCGTCAACGTAATTAAAAAAATTGTGACGTCACATACGATGGCGAAAAGGCAGAAACGTTATGCCACATTTGAATTTATGAAATTTAGAAACAGCATGACGTCACATATGAAAAACTATCATTCAAAAATGAGATAGAATTAGGATTGATTTAGAACTAAATACTGATAATTCATTTAAACAAAATGCATATTGCAATACTTATTAATAGCAATTAACTGTAATATATATATGTCCAGTTTGTTATGAATCCAACTTCAAACGTAAATAATCGTACAAAATTTAATATAATTAATAAAGAGGAGGTGGTTAATTTTTCTATACGTCATACCTAAATATATAATAAGAAGACGTCAACACATTTGACAAAATCTGATGAGAATTACAAATATAACATTAAACATGTAAACTAAATACATGAATTTGGGATAAACAAGTACAGAAACACGTCTTATAGTAATGCGAATTCACATTCAGCAAAACGGTCACAATCGGGAATAAGTCACGTTTGGTAATTAAAAGATTAGACGACATAATGACAAACCACAATCTACCATGTGGTAAAAATGTCCTTAGCTAGTTTGGTTAAAGAGACATTATATGGATCAACCAATTCGTGATGGTGTCCATAAAATTTACGGAGTGTCAATTTTAATCTGTCCTCCTCATAACTTTGTTGGAGCAGTTTCTGCGTAAGGAGCACACTCCTGTATATGAAGTCCGTATAGTGTGAACAAGCACGTGAATAACGTATCAATTGTGATATGTAAACACCATACGAAGGGGCAGAGGGTATGTTACTGCTGAGAAATGGAAAATTGATAATTGGGAAGTTGAAATCGTCCCGTTTATCATAGATTTTTGTGTGAAGTCGTCCATCTACGTCAATATTGAGGAAAAGATCAAGGTATGAAGCAGTCCTTCTAGTATCAGTAGTATCCTTAATTTCAAGTTCACTGGGATATATGAGATGTAAGTATTGGCTGAAGTATGGGTTGTTCAACGATAAAACATCATCAATATATCGAAAAGTAAAATTAAAGAATTTCGCAAGGTGCTTTTTCTTTTTGTCTTTTAGAAGGTTCTGAATAAATTCTGCTTCATACGAATACAAAAACAAATCAGCCAGCAGGGGTGCACAATTAGTACCCATTGGAATACCGACTGTCTGTTGAAATATAAATCCTCCAAACTCAACAAATATATTGTCGATCAAAAAGTCCAGCATTTTAATAATATCATCTTCAGTATATTTTCTGGAAGATTCAGTGTGATTCTTCACAAAATATGAAGTATTGTATCCCAAAACAAGAAATTTGTATCTACGATTCCCATTTTTATAGAAAAAGCTCTGTTTTATGAGTTGGTGAAGTCGATCTTTCAACTGAGCATGGGGAATAGTAGTATATAGCGTAGAAAAATCAAAAGTTTTTATGTTGCTGCAAAATTGCAAAGATTGTGATCGAAGGTTAAGCAGTAGATCTTTCGAATTTTTGAGAATCCACATCTGGTTAACACCACTGGTAGAATATATTTCCTCACAATATTTTTGAAGCCCATCTTTAACTGTAGAAAGAATAGTAGTCAATACTTTAGAAAGATGTTTAGTCGAACATTTTGAAGACCCAGCTATGTATCGTTCTTTATATGGAGTTTTGTGTAATTTAGGTATCCAGTATAATGAGGGCAAGTTTTCTTCGTTTTCTTTGATGTTGATACCAAAAGAAAGAAGGACAGATTTATGATTTTGTAAAATTTCATCCTTGGTAAATGATGTTAAAGAATATGTAGGATTACCAGTAGTTTGATCAATTCCAAGCTCTGTAGTGAGACATTGCAAATAATGTTTTTTACATATGAAGACAATATTATTGGAGGCTTTATCTGCCGGAACAACGACATATTTGTCATGCAAAGAGGATAAAGCATCCACAACCTCCGGATTCTTGAAAGGGTTAGAAACTCTTGTACTCATATTACATCTTAGTTTTTGTATGCGCCTCTGAATGCATGATCGAATAGCTTTGATCCATTCAGACAAAGTGTCCAGTTCGGGTTCGTCTGGTTCGCGCTTTATCCATTTTCTTGCATAGTCCTCAACTGCATCCATCAGTAACTTGAAATTCTTTTTCCAGTTGATGTGCTGGGGGATTCTATACTTTGGTCCCTTGGCTAGCAACTCTCTTAGTTGTTTATTGGTAATAATACCAAGGTCACCAGTAATAATATGACCAGCTGGACTATAATTGTATTGAGAAGATGCACATGAGCAATCCGGAGGCTTGGATTTTGTATCTTTGAGGTTAAAATCCTCTAAAACTCTCTTGTGGTTGAAAATCTTTGATGCAATAGACTTGGTGTAAGTATAAGAAATAACAGGTGTAGCTTTATTTTTGAAGTAATCAGGTATAGTTTTTTGTACAGATTTTTGATGAAAAATATTGCCAATATTTACAGCATCTAAACCTTTATTGGCGAATTCTACCTTAAAAAAGTAACGTTTTTCCTCACTATTGGATGTAGTCAATACGGGTTTAAATAGTCTATGGTTAGCAATGTCCATGATAATTGCAACTAATCTATACAAAACAGAACGAGAATCAGTAACGGAAGTATTTTTGGCATCTTGAAATAGTAAAGAAAGTTTTGACAATGAAATGGAGTATAATTTAGTTCTAATATGATGAATACCTAAAGGTTTTTGAACAGACGTTAATAGACTATCAATTGTCACGGTGTGTACAGCAGGTGGTATATATTTTCTGTGACCATGACTTCTATTTCGTCGAGCAGAAGTATTAAATAATTTTAATGTATTGACAATACTACACCTGGGACTAGATAAAATACCTACACCATCAATTTTGTCATTGCATCCATAGGGAATGGCTGTTCCCAACTCTCTGATCCAAAAGTCTTCTCTTTGTAAACGATATGGTGTACTCAATATGGGGTCATTTGTTGGATGATATATTTTCTCTATAATCCGGACTTTCATTGAAACAATAGAATGGTCAGGCTGATTAAAATGTTTATAGAGAAATTTGTTGTTATTAGGATCATTAACATTAGACCGATGATCATTCATCCTAAAATTGAGTCTTTGTCGAGTTTCCCCGACGTAGATCAATCCACAAAGAGTACATTCAATACCGTAAACAATATTGGAGGCAGTGCAATTCAAATCCTCATGGCTATGTGTATTGTAATTTTTGGTGGTTAAATTACTTTGAAAGTGGGTATCAGTTATAAGAATATCACAGGTTTTACAATTTTTACGGTTACATTTGGAAATAGAGCAATATTGATGGTTGTCATTGAAATCTAAAATATCTGAAAGTTGAACAGTACACGGCCGAATATATTCAAACTTGTCTGCATTTTTATAGTACAATGAGGATTCAGAAGACTGCACATGTGTCATTTTCATAACATCATTTAAGATGATCCTGGGGACACCTGATAAAATCGGTGTTGTTGTGTCCTTGACAACAGCCGATTGACACCTTTTTATCCTGGGCGTCGTGTCATCCAGTATAATATTATTTTTTCTACTAGTTTTCTACTAGTTTTAAGAAAACATGAAATAGAAATCCGATTAGTAAATTTTAAACAGGAAAACAATTACTGTAAAAATCTGTATAATTATCTTTGATACATTATTTTATTTTATATTCAAATTTTATATGAAAAAGCAATTGTCAATGAATTGACTGAACCAAAGAAGTTTCTTTACAGATAGGAGTCTGATATGCTATTTTATACATGGTTTCTTCAAAATTTACTGTTTATCCACATAAAATTTAGTACAGACACTATTATGAAATAAACAAATTATTTCTGTTTTAATAGGATAGTCAAAACTTCTGAACTTTTACCTACAGACGGACTTATTAGACATCCAAACATGCCACTAATTTGAGTTGATGAATTCCAACCGTTTCAAGATTTAAAAGTGACAATTGTTTCTTGACTTACATTGATAATTATTCTATTCAATTTCCTAGAGGTACATGGTTGTAAAAACAACAGAAACGTATTGTTGTCATTTTAGAGGTTAGTTTAACAATACCATATAGGTGGGAGGTTTGGCTATCCATAAAACCAGGTTCAATCCACCATTTTATGAAGTATCCTGTACGAAGTAAGCAATATGACAGTTGTTATTAAATAGTCCGTGTCTGAGTATGTTGGCATTTTTTTCATTGCAATTCAGTGTTTCTGTTGTTCCGCTATTTTCCTGTTATAATTCGAGTTGTTTCCCTCGGTTTTAGTTTGTAACCCGAATTTGTTTTCGCTTAATTGATTCATGACTATTGAACAACGGTATACTACTTTTCTCTTTAATTCAATTGTTGACTATATAAATAAAACAACCTGTTTAACTATTTTTGAACTTCAGGCAATGTGTTAACCAGATTTGTTTTGCGGGAAACAATCATTTAGATGCTATCGTAATGAGTCTTTTTATTGACACTATTTAATTTCAATTTAAATGATATATCATCTTTTGGAGACATGTAAGTGTATCATGTGTATTGAAAAAAAATATTCTAGAAATAACTTATATAATTATAACTGCATTAAAATACGTATTGCTAAGAACCTAAGGGTCTTTAAGTAATTTCTTGCTTGTACTTAAAATTAAAAAAAAAACTCACACTATTGCTTGAATATTCTAGTTTAGTTTTTTTAGTTTCTATAATATGATTTGTGTACTATTATTTGTATGTTGCTAATTTTATTTTTAGCCATATCGTTGTCAATTTTTGTTTTTTGACTTATGAGTTTGATTGTTCTTTCGGTATTTTTCGACTCTTTTTTGTTAGGAAGAACGAATGAAGTATACAACACGCAAGCATTACTGTTATCATCAACAATTTGTCGACAGACACGTTATGTCTGTATCTCAATTCAGAAAATATTTATTATCCTCACAGTCTTAAATTTGCAGGAACCAGAGAAAACCTCAAATTCCCACTTTCACCGAGTGTTTTCAGTTGCCTGTTGTGACAATTTAATGAGTTTGAATTCGAAATCTGACTAAAATGGTAGCAAAAGACACATAATCTGTTGACATATCCAGGTTCAATCCGATAGGAGATTATGATATTCCCTCGGTAGTTGTTTTGTTTACCTTGATCCGTGTACTCCTATTAAGAATTTGCGTCATTTGAGATTAACTTAAACTACTGTTGCCCCTAATTCATAACGTAGCTGGATAGAGCGACCCTTTGCATCAGGTGACATTTTTATGCATCCAAATCAGGTTATGACTAATACACACAAGACTTGTACATTTGTACCAGAAAATTGGGATACAACTGATTGTTATGCGAAACATGTGCCACAACAACTAGAGTGTCTATTATGTCTTCATTTTGAATCGCATAATAATTGATAACAGACTATCGTAATGCACGGAATCCGCCGTTTCAGAATCCAAAGGTCAATTGGGAAATTTTCTCCAAAAAGGAAGATAACGTCACGTCACGATAACTTGTTTCGATATCGGACATTTCCAAATGTTATTATTCCTTTATTGACACGAATCTGATAGTCAGCATTATTATATTGGTCTGATTTTCAGAATAAAAAACGGAAACTTGCTGACTCGTAATGTCGATGATTAATTCATTTAACCAGCTATTATAACTTTCATTATTTAAATATTTTGAGACATGTTGGTCAGAATAACAGCACGTGCCATTATACGCATTGAATATTTCTATTGATGAAGAAATAGTTGTAGGGAAAAATATAGACAGAGAGCAACATAATGCTACTGTACTGGCAATAAGAGAAGTTTTAAATGTGAAGTATGTGTGAGCCCACATCGGGAACAACATAGCAACGCCTTCTGAACACTTAAAAAAGTTGTTATTAATAAAGATGTCATATGGAAAGCATACGCACCATCGTCTAATGCATGAAACACTACACATCCTGGATAAGTCCTATTGCATATCAAAACACTGTCATTCGAGTACGTCGACTTAATAATTCTATTTGTATCGTCATGGAATACATAATATCCACAGAAATCAATTATTTCTGTCAAAACTGCAGTTAAACTATCAGTAACAGCCAAACATGATAATAAAACAGTAACAGGAGAACGGTTTTCCTTTCGAGTGAATACATATAAAAAAACACACGTTGACAAGTAGTATCTCCAAGGTTAGAGCAAGCTCAAATTTCAATATGTTTATGTTTGGAATCAATGTTGATATTTGATTACAAATGCTTTCAGTCATGATGAAGATTTTAGCTTTTTTTTGTGCATCGATACAAATTGTGATCACACTCCTGTCGAAATTTATTCTGATTTTGTACATACATATATAAGCAAACAGGTAATTTCCATTGTTATATTCTTATTAATAACGGTGATGCAATCTTCAGTATGGAGTTTACAATGCAGAATCATTTAGGTGATGTTTTATAATAGCAATATATGAAATGAACGAATCGTACCTTAACTTTGTATGTTTATTTAGATTTTGATTTAGATTGAATCGGAATTGATTATATGACATGGTTTTTAATAAGAATGCGCACAGATCAAATGAGTGTTAAACACGTAGCTAACGGGAAAAGTGGTATGTTGTATCGGTACTTCAGAATATATTACAATTCATTTGCGACAAAATCCGCTTTTATTCAAAATGGTTCACTAAACATTTTAATTGTTATCTGAGCTGTGCAAAGGTTTTCTCTTAGCTAAAGTTGTTATAATAAACAGAAAACCGAGCTGAATACACGCAGTTGCGTTCCAATTGACATGGCTCTGAGGTAAGTGTAAACTTGTAACATCAGACATCGCTTTGTTGTACCCTCAAAACACAAAATTATTTACTGCAACAATGCGAATGTTTAATATAATCATCTTTGATGTCTAACTGATGACTTTGATATCGATAATTTATTGCAGCTGCGCTATCAATCGATGTTATTACTGACACTTAAATAAAGTTACATTTTTCCTTGCTTGATTAACGAATCAAATTCCAGTACTTTGTGGTGCGCCGTAAATACAAAATACTGTTATAAACATCTTAAGTGTATGTAAGTACCCTTGTATGTTTGAAAATTGTGCCCTCTTGTTGTTAATTGAAGGCATTGATGAAAAAGTAGGAACACACGACACAAGTGTTGCATATACAAGGAACAAACATACATCAGAAAACTACACTTCACAAATTATGGTCCCCATTCATAATTAGTGGACCGATGAGATATGTCAATCATTCATCTAAGTAGATATATTTTTGCGCGATTGTAGATTTTTAGATAACGGGAAAATCTTTTCATCTATATATATCAAAATTGTTCCCTTTCACAACAAGACCTTTTCAGTGGATCTGGATTCTCAAGATGGGTACAGTAAACAAAAAAAGGAGATACCTACCTATCATTGCAACCAGTTTCGCTTCATTAGGAGTAATGCTGATGGTGATCAGTTATTGTGAATGAATCATGAAATTCGAACATCTTTAAACTACCATTGCTTCCAATGTATCAAACATTTTAAGAAAAAAGTAAAATATAAAAAAATATAAAACGCAAAGGAACATCGAAAATGTAAAGTTCCCTATCAAAAGCGTAAAACGTGAGTTATTATTCATACATATCACCGAGGTAGATTTTCACAATACTTATCTTTGTGAATTATGATTATAATAATGATACATACATAACAAAAAATAGTTGAAAATAAATTTATAGATCAACATTGTTATAATTCATAAGTTCACTTTTTTTTTATTTCTAAAAGAGTTCCAAAGACATTTTGACAAACAAAAGATTGTCATTTTAACAGCTAATAATATTTGTATTTTACAAACTTAACATCAGTTGATTTTAACGTTGTTTCAAACATTAAGTAGCGTACTGTAAAATAAAATAACAAAAAATCCTTTTCTCCATTGAACATTTAAAAATGTCAAAAGACAAAATGAAAATCTCAAACACAAGTAAGAGCAAAATTTATTTAACTCGCAACAGTAACGAAAATAGATCGTTAGTAATTGCTTACAATAAATCGAAAACGAAGCTTTTGTTTACAGAATATGGAATTTAATACGCTTGTCATACACGTAGTGGTCAAGCTAGCTATAAAACCAGGTTTTATCCACCATAGTCTACATTAGAAAATGCCTCTTCCAAGTCAGGGGTTTGACAGTTGTTATCTATTCGTTTGATGTGTTTGAGCTTTTGATTTTTTCATTTCACTATGGACTTTCCGATTTGAATTTTCATCGTATTTTTGTGATTTCACTTTTAATAAAATTAAGAAAACTTTACGAAAACAACAGGACGCGAAACAAAGAATCGTTTGGTTTTAAACCTTATTATAGTAGTAAGGTAGTTGAACGTCACGTATGGGGATATTAATAATAAAAATGAATAACAGATTTTATCAATTTATGACTTATACATATTATAGCATAATTTTCCCTTTTGATAAAGTTTACAGTCAAGATTATTTTCGTTTCAAGTAAAACAAATTTTACTCGTTCGGTATGCTCCTGTGTGTTCTGTCATAGATTTTGACGAACGTAATCAATGCATCACTGGTGAATTATTGTGTCAGGGATTTCGATAAATTACTGAAAACTTTTACTAAATTCTTTAATGGATACAAAGATTTGATTTGATTTGTAAATTTGGCTGCATCTGTAGAAAACTTCTTAAAAATGGTATTTTACATCCTAAATGTTACGGTAATATTGTACTTAAAGAGCGGAAATCACTATCACAGTGTGGGAACGGAACTGTACGGTTTTCTAATATTTTGGTCATTCGGGAGACTGTCAAGCGGTGCTCCGACATTCGAAAAATAACAAGTTGCTTTATGGAAACTTTGACGAACTCTTATGTTCCTATATAACGTTTCTGCTTCAAGTTTTGATAGCTAAAACATTCTTTATGTAAATATGAACCAATTAAATAATAAGAAAGATATATGCATCAAAACGTTTTCCTCAGAATGGTGGAGCTCCGTGTAAAACGATAAAAATGGTCACACAACAGCTATCAAAAATGTCAAATAAACATCGAAAAATCATTGTTTGCTACCTGGATTTTCACATGTACCTTTTCTGATATATAGTCTTACCTGTCTGAAAGTTTCAAAGCCATTGTCCTAGTAGAAATCCAAATATATTCATTTTCTCCATGTCGGATATTTTTATTGACTGTACAATCGCTCGCAAGTTGACTGTAATATCACTCGGAGCCTTCCTGTAAATCACTTGGAGCTTTCCTGTAGAATTGCTTGGCCAAATTTATTAAATACAATGCATATGCATTGGTTGTTTATTGCTGTCCTATTTGTTCATCTATGGTATTTGAAGTAAAAAAAAGTACAAAACCAGTCATTTTGTCAATTAAGATTCTATCAAGGAACCCTTTTAAGGTGACTATATCAGAGACAAAAACAAAACGTGTACACTACACATAAAAAAAGAATGTGGTATGATTGCCAAAGAGACAACTTTCCACAAGAGACCTAAATGACACAGAAATTACCAACTATAGGTCACCGTACGGTCGTCTCATCAATGAATAAAGCCCATACCTCATAGTCATCTTTAAAATGTCCCGAAATAACAATGGAAAACGACTTCGGAAAACTAACGGCTTATTTATGTACAAAAAATGAACGAAAAACAAATATGTAACACATAAACAAACAACCACTGAATAAGTAACTAGATATGTACCAGAGTTTGTTTGAAAAAGTGTGAGGGAATCGACACATACACCACAGTTCCATATCGACCCTCTGATTGGTTTACCAGAAGATTGAAAATGGTCATGTGGTGTATGTTAGATACCTCACACTTTTAGCTAGAAACTACATTGTAAGACATTTTCTTTCCTGTGATATCAGCTGAGATCTTTGACACATGTCATTTACCAAATAAAAAAGTGATTGGCTATATGTGAAGATACACCATAGGATGAACTAAATTTCAAAGCAAAGCTTCATCGTGAAATTTAGCCTCTCTTATGGTGTATCTACACATACCCAACACTTTTTAATTTGGTATAACAAGGAATTCGAATGTGGAATTGTGGTAGCTAACCACTGACCCAAGAAAAGACACGTATATGTCAATAAACATGATATTAAAATAGAAGATGTGGTATAATTACAAATGAGATGTCTGTTTATTACAAGCTATTGGTAGAATAAGCTCCAGTAAAATTAAATTTTATCAAGGATGGGAGAGGACTTGTTATCTGAAAGACAGAGAAAACACAAAATTCTTCAACATTTTTTTTTATATCAATGTCACGATTCAGGAACTTTTTAATATTCCAAACTATAGCATCCGACAAACGAACGAAACAGTTGTTTTTATTTAGGGAAAACAACATTTTATCAAACCACATTTATATTTTCAACATAAAAATAAGAAGATGTGATATGATTGTCAAAGTTGAAAAATAAATGGATTCAGGCAATTATAGTCGGCTATAAAAGGTCCCGAAAAGAAAAATAAGAATCAATACCTTTCGAATTTAACTGACGGCCTAATTCATAATAAATGTTTTTACGAAAAACATATATGACAGACACGAACCAACGACAACCACTGCACTACGAGCTCTTGACTTAAAACATGTACATAAAGAATTTGGCAAGGGTAAAAATGTTTGTATGCGCTCATTTCTCCCCAAAACTATCACAGCACAAGACCAAACTATAAAAATCAGATGAATAATCGGATCATCATACTATCATTGACGATATCAGACCAGGTGCGGATCCCGCCTTTCTACAAAGGGGGATCCAAACCACGGAACACCATAAAAATCGAAAAAAATAGACTTCAACCACCAAAAACTCCCTCTCCCCGCATACCAGATCCGCTAATGCAGGCTAGCCTGCAGCCATTCAAATAAAACGTTCAAAAATCATTAACACTTTTGAGTGTGTAATTTAGGTTAAAACAAAAATCGATAACAATACCAAAAATCGTAACAGAAAAAGGAGAGAAAAATCATACCAGACAAATATTATATTGGATTGCAGTAGTTTTAATGAATATTTAGATGACACAAGTATCATGGAAAACATAAACTGATCATGAATGTGGCAGAAGAAGTTTAGCATTATCTACTTAAGAGTTATAATTAGTCATATGCAACTAGAAACTATTACAGCAAAATGCATTGACTAGCTTGCTTGCTAGCTGGACTGTGAATTCATAAGAAGGTTAAGTAGGTTACCCTCCTTTCGGAGTAGTCTAGTTGGCCAAACGATGAAAAGAAAAGCTCCGAGTGATTGTACAGGAAGGCTCCGAGTGATATTACAGTCAACTTGCAAGCGATTGTACAGTCAATAAAAATATCCGACATGGAGAAAATGAATATATTTGAATTTCTACTGGGACAATAGCTTTGAAACTTTCAGACAGGTAGGACTATATATCAGAAAAGGTACATGTGAAAATCCAGGTAGCAAACATTGATTTTTCGATGTTTATTTGACATTTTTGATCGCTGTTGTGTGACCATTTTGATTGTTTTATACGGAGCTCCACCATTCTAAGGAAAACGTTTCGATGCATATATCTTTCTTATTATTTAATTGGTTCATATTTACATAAAGAATGTTTTAGCTATCAAAACTTGAAGCAGAAACGTTATAAAGGAACATAAGAGTTCGTCAAAGTTTCCATCAAGCAACTTGTTATTTTTCGAATGTCGGAGCACCGCTTGACAGTCTCCCGAATGACCAAATTATTAGAAAACCGTACAGTTCCGTTCCCACACTGTGACTATGCGATCCGTGTAAATACATCCAACCTTTAAACAAACTTATAAGTTAGGGTAATTGTACCAATATTGTAATTAGATCTCTGAATATAGTTTACATTGACACTTTAAATATCGATTTCGTCATTAGCAAATTAAAAGATAACTAAATTGTATTTTCTTTTGAAAGGGATGTATAGAGACACACACACGTTAATTTTTTTTTATCTCTAATGAAGTCGCCTTTAACTATCCTACTACCTGTCGATACATTTTTTTAACATCATTCATAATCGTATTCAATTTGATATGGCTGTCAAACTATTTCAATTCGGTCTAATGCCGAGGGAAGTCACGAATGATATTTCAAATTTTAAACCTGGTATACATTGTGTATTTGATTTTTGATAAACTTTCAGGATTTAATGGAACCTTGAATGATTATGTCTATCCCAAAAATACTCAGTTAGTAATAAGAATTCTCAATTAATTTCTAATCTTAAAACATATCAAAGTTTCATCTCAGTTATTCGAATTTTAAGAGTAAACAGAATCGTGACGAAGGTAGTCGGAAAAAAAGTTTGCGCTTGAAACGGTGTAAATCAGTAACCATAGGTTCAAACATACAGAATGTGTCAAACAGTGTAACATGCCACATAATACTCTTTTCCCACCCATATCAAAAAAGTCATAAAAAGGTTTACATAACCTAAATCCTACCAAAGCAGCAGGACCAGATGAAATTAATAGTGGAGGCGCTCATTGAATACTTTAATGGACCGGAATACCTGCAGGCTAAAAACATCTGTTTTGCAAAGCCGATACCTTAAGCTAACTTGTTTGCCCGGTCGTAGACATTTTCTGCGGTGCAGTTTTTTTATAAAATTGAAAAAAAGACATTAGGATAATTTTTCAAATTTCAACAGGAAAAAAAAACGAATTTCTTACTTTTTTTGGTCTTTTGACATACGATTTTGCATTTTATACAGAGTTTAATTGTTTATAAACCAAAATTTTTAAAAGAACTTTCACATGAAATTGCACAAATTCATACCATTACCTTTGAGAATTCAGTTCAAACAGGTTTTGTTCCAGATGACTGGAAAACTGCCCATTTCACTCCTGTATACAAAATAATCCAAAAATATAACCCTGAAGGCTTTCACCCTATTTCACTCATATGTATTTGTTGCAAACTGTAAGAACACATTGTAATTAAACACATCATGAAACATGCAGATAATCACAAAATTTTATATCCCCTACAGCATAGATTTTGCAGTGGTCGATCATGCGAAACACAACTAATAGAAATTAAAAACCAATTGTTCAGAGAACAATTGAAGGTCTTTCCACCAGTAAATATCTATTTTGATATTAAAATATTAAAAATCAGTCTAAAATGTCAATTCCTATGGCTTTATGATGTATAGATATGAATTTCAAGCAAAGGTCATAATCTAGAACGTCAAATTTACCTATGACCTTGACCTCAATTTCAAGGTCACAAACTGAGGATCTCAAATCAAAAGACCCTAGGTCTCTAATATGTATGGTAAATAAGTTATATGACTTTACGCATAATTTTAGATATGATAGGGGCTAAAACTCACGTTTATTGACTACGCACCCTTTCAACCAAAATTATTAAGTTACGACATGTTGCAACTAACAATTTAGTAAAAATTATTTGTCGATATCTTATAAGGTTAATGAAAATGAGTGAAAATAAGCCAAAACCAAAAATTTAAAATATGACCTTGACCTTTGACCTTGACCTCAATTTCAAGGTCACAAACTGAGGATCTCAAATCAAAAGACCCTAGGTCTCTAATTTGTATGGTAAATAAGTTTTATCACTTTACGCATAATTTTAGATATGATAGGGGCTAAAACTCATATTTATTGTCTACGCACCCTTTCAACCAAAATAATTATGTTACGACATGTTGCAACTAACAATTTAGTAAAAATAATTTGTCGATATCTTATAAGGTTAATGAAAATGAGTGAAAATAAGCCAAAATCAAAAATTTAGAATATGACCTTGACCTTTGACCTTGACCTCAATTTCAAGGTCACAAACTGAGGATCTCAAATCAAAAGACCCTAGGTCTCTAATATGTATGGTAAATAAGTTATATCACTTAACGCATAATTTTAGATATGATAGGTCTAAAACTCCCATTTATTGTCTACGCACCCTTTCAACCAAAATTATTACGTTACGACATGTCGCAACTAACAATTTAGTAAAAATAATTTGTCGATATCTTATAAGGTTAATGAAAATGAGTGAAAATAAGACAAATTCAAAAATTAGAATATGACCTTGACCTTTGACCTTGACCTAATTTTCATTTTTTTGGACCAAGGACCTCAAATCAAAAGATCCTAGGTCTCTATCACTTATGGTGTTCCAGTTTAAAATACATTTCAAAATTTCAAATACAAAAAGGGAAATAACTCTCATATGGAGCGTTCATATTGCTTCGGTCGAAATTGGACAAATCATGCGAAGGATATAACGAGCAATTTTATAAAATAAATTTGTCGTAATCTTTTACGGTTGCGAAGGAGATGCGCTAACAAGGAAAACAGTGTTTGGGGAGATAACTCCTACAAAGAAAAGTATTCGGTTACGCAGGGTAAATTTCAAAAGCGCATAAACTGTTCGATATCATATACCAAATATCTAAGCGACATATTGCAAAACAAATGTTTATCGCAAGAACAAAATTTGGCGGAAGAAAAAAAAAAAAAAAAAAAAAATAATCAGAAGAAAAACAATAGGTCTTTCCACAGAAAAGTGGAAAGACCTAATTATAGACGATGTCTCACTTAACATGGAAAACGGTAAACAGACAGATATTTTGGTCATAGACTTTTCTAAAGCATTCGATAAAGTTTCACATTCTTTTCTAGCTAATAAGCTTTACCATTACGGGATACAGGGGTAATTTAATTACTGGGTACAAATTTTTCTAAGCAATCGTAAACAGGCAGTAGTTCTAGAGGAGGATAAATCTGAGTATGTCGCAGTTGAGTCAGGGGTTCCACAGGGGTCAGTTCTTGGACCAAGTCTCTTCTTGTACTATATTAACAACATTCCAACTGGTACAACATCTACAGTACTTTTATTTGCAGACGACTAAATAGTTTATTTGGCAATACAATCAAATTACGATGCATCCATATTACAAAAAGATCTTGACAAACTGGCATCGTAGGAAACTACGAGGCAAATGGCATTCCACCCATATAAGTGTAATGTATTTTCAGTCACCAGAAATAACAAAAAACCAATCACATTTAAATTCACATTACACAATGACTCATTAGAACACGTCACAACAGCAAAATAGCTGGGGGTCACCAACAGTTCTCTTAAATGTGCATATAAACAACATATGCATGAAAGCTGATAGCACACTAGGCTTTCTTATGAGGAGGGACCTGAACATAAGCTCAACATCCATTAAGAGGCTGTGCCAATAGGTATAGAGCTTCAAGTGGAAAGTGAATAAAATAAAGAATCATCAAACCTTGCTTGAAATAAACATCTTAGTCTTAAAAGATCACACGACAAACAATAACGATCATTTGAGAGGAAAAAAACCTTTTTGGATAGTTAAAAAATGGTTACCATAGAAACTAGTGAATCTGAGACACTATTTCAAATTTTGAGGTAAAAAACAGGATATTCCGACATGAAGTATAATATCAGAATAAAGAATAGTGGTCATTGCAAGTAAAGATTTGAATGATATCACCTTTTAAGTTTATAAATTTTACAAAAAAATAAGCAATTTTTGAGTCAAAATTGTAAAAAATCCAGATGTATATAAGCCATAGCAACGTATTTCAAAAACAGCATCACTGATAAACATGTTTTATATAATTTGCAGTGGTAACCTTACTTTGTACCTGTAACAACAAACACACTCCTAGTCACACTTTTGCTCTAGGTAGCCTGCAAATGTGTTGATTCTTGTCTAATTTTGGTACGCTCTTTGGACTCGTAACTACGGAAACATTTTCCTTAGATACTAGATATAATGATGTGATCGAAAAATATTTTTTTTGTCTCTAACATGTTTTTTTTATGTTATAACAAATCAATTAAGAGCACTTTAAACTAAATATAAATTTTTACACATTCCATGTCTGTACAGTATGAAGCTCTAGGCTTATTGGCACAGCCTCTTACAGAGAAAGCACATAAGTCCCTAGTAAGACCATCACTAGAGTATGCTTGCTCTGTTTGGGATCCATACTTACAACAAGACATAGATAGCATTGAAAAAGTTCAAAGGAGGGCTGCGCGTTTTGTTACCAACAAATACAGAGACACCTCATGCGTTGGTAACATGTTATAACATCTTGAATGGCGCAGTATCTCTGACAGGGGAAAAGACTCCTGATTGGTAACGAATTTTATAAAATTGAACACGAACAGGTTGCAATACCTAAAAATAATAAATTAATCCCACAAAAAAGACAAACAAGACATTTTAATTCGAACAGCTTCCAAATTCCATCCTGCAAAACACAGTACAGAAAAGAATCAGATTTTCCAAGAACTATTACCGACTGGAACAAACTACCAGATAACATTGTAAATTGCACTTCTGAAGTTCAAATCTTCAATTTCAAAGCATCAACTCAATTATATCAGGAATAACATCTTACTTAATCATACAAAATATTTTTTAATAATAAATTTTTCATATTTTTAAAAAATTGTATATTAATCGATCTATGTCTTTTTGTAAGTTTGCTCCTTTGACATAATCTTCAATTTGTTGAAGGCGGTCACTATATGGTAGAATAGAATAGAATGAACTTTACCCTTTACACGCTCTCAAAATAATGATGTCACACGGACAGAAACTATCAATTTAGATCTGAATTGTTGTTATCTATTATGACGGTTATATATAAACACAAACCCTTGAACTGAATAGATTAAATAAATAAGGTAAGCGAATGACGTTGTTACCTGCCATCGAATGATTCAAGAATTGTTCGCCTTCTCTTGTAAGTAATAAATTTATTTCTATTTTATCTGTTTTTAAAGTTGAAAAGAATGAAATAAAACTATACCATTTTGAATTGATATATATCGAAGTGTAAAATCAAAAAGTTTTGGGATTAAGAAAATTGATTCAATGTCTGTCTTGTGATTAGTGGTTTGTGACATTACAATTTTATCATGTTAATAGATGGGAGAGCGGGTTTCAGATTGAGTAATCAAATTAGATTTAATTTCTCCATTTAAGAAGAGGGTCGATGTGTACATTTGCAGTCACACATGCATGTGACGCATATGTAAACACATTTATCATCTAGCGAGTCTATTAAGTGATACCCTGTCATCAATAAGAAAACTAGGTTATCACTAGAAGAATATGTGATAAAGATATTTATCAGGTTTTACCATCATGAAATTGTTGAGTAAAAATAGATATAAAGTTCTTGAGAATGTTGAAAAATTAGGACAAAAGATGGTAACTATACTTAAGGTAGCTGATAGGTCATGTAGGTATAAGTTTCCCAAGATATAATCTTTTTATTCTTTGCTTAAATGATGATTTTTTTATGGCCTTTTTCAAAAATATAATAAAAATGATGGGTCACCGTGCTATTTTCAAGCTATGAGTAGTTGAAAATTGTCTAAATTTACTTAGAATGATCATGCAAACACATTTTTATGCATAGAAAGAAATCAGTTAGATAGAATTTTGAGTAAAATTGTGAGAAGATAGGTTTGATAACATGTTTTAAGAAAATCAAAAGATAAAATGGTGAAAGAGAAAAACTTGTTTTCTTGCTACAATTGAATTTTTGTTTGTTTTGGATGTAACGCGTCTTCTGATTGGCTGACGTTGTTTTGTTTATGAATTCATAGACATAACTCAGTCATGTGACCGTGACGTCATCAGTGTTTTTGCATAGTTTACTCAAGTTTAAAATGGAATTTAGAATTAAATTATAAGAAATAACTGTATTTTTTTTCTCTGTCTATTCGAAATAACATACGCGGGTTATTCAGTGTGCACCACATTTTTTTTATGTTATTTCGAATAGCCTGAAAAAATATTACAGTAATTCCTTCAATAAAAAAATTCCCTATCAGACCAGTAATCTCCTCTTTGACGGCTCAGTTGAAAAAAAGGATTCCAAAACACAAATATTTGGTATTTGTTTAAATATTTTGGATAAGTGTTTGAAAATGCAGTTTTTGTCAAACTTTCTTCAAAAGCAAAACAAAAAGGTGTTTGGTGTGAGATTTTGAAGTTTGTTAGGTGATTAACTGCAGTTGACTTGCAGATGCTTATATCACCATTGATTAATCTGTTGCAAAAAACTGTCTCATTGATTCAGGAATACACAAAAAACCAAGCAAAACTCATATCATTCAACCTAAGTTTGGTTGGAATTGGTTCAGTAGTTAAGTAGTTTTAAAGTTTAAAAACATGATGAAAAAATTGCGTAAAATTGCCTTTAAAGGGCAATAACTCCTTCAGCGGTCAATTGACAGTTTTGGTTAAATAAAACTTATTTGATGATCCTATTTTGCTGAACATTTTTGTTGTTTAAAGTTTATCTTTATCTTTAATACTATTCAAGAGGATAACCAACAACTGCAAAATTTCCTCAAAATTAACAATTTAGTGGCAGCAATGGGTTTTTAGATTCATCTGAAAATTAATTTCAGGGCGAATTTGACCTAATGAACACTTTTATCTCATGTCAGATTTGCTCTTAATCCTTTGGTTTTTGAGATATAAGCCAAAAACTGCATTTTACCCCTATGTCCTATTTTTAGCCATGGCGGCCATGTTTTTTTAGAAGAAACAGAAAATAAAACACAAACTTTATTCTAGATACCCTAAGGATCATACAGCTTAAAATAGGTTGGAATTGGTTCAGTAGTTTTAGAGGAGAAATTTTTTTTAAAGTTAGAAAACATGATAAACAAATTGTGTAAAATTGTCCTTAAAGGGCAACAACTGTTAAAGGGGTCAATTGACAATTTTGGTCATTGAACCTATTTGTTGATCTTACCTTGCTGAACATTTTTGCTGTTTACAGCTTATCTTTATCATGAATACTATTCCAGATAATAACCAAAAACTGCAAAATTTCCGTAAAATTATTAATTTAGTGGAAGCAACCCAACTATGAGTTATTAAATTACCTTAGCCCTATTTGGCACACATTTTTGGAATTTTTGGTCCTCAATGCTATTCAATTTTGTGCTTGTTTGGCTTTTCAACTATTTTGACCTGAGCGTCACTGATGAGTCTTATGTAGACGAAACGCGCGTCTGGCGTATTAGATTATAATCCTGGTACCTTTGATAACTGTTAACACCACTGGGTCGATGCCACTGCTGGTGGACGTTTCGTCGCCGAGGGTATCACCAGCCCAGTAGCCAGCACTTCGGTGTTGACATGAATATCAATTATAATTGATATGGTAATTTTTATAAATTTCCTGTAACAAAACTTTGAATTTCTCGAAAAACTTAGGATTTTCTTATTCCAGGAATATATTACCTTAGCCCTATTTGGCACAACTTTTTTGAATTTTTGGTCCTCAATGCTCTTCAACTTTGTACTTGTTTGGCTTGACAACTATTTTGATCTGAGCGTCACTGATGAGTTTTATGTAAACAAAACGCGCGTCTGGCGTATTAAATTATAATCCTGGTACCTTTGATAACTATTAGATTCATGAAAATTTCAGAACTGATAGAACGTTACCTTATGTACACTTTAACACCATGTCAGATTTGCTCTAACTGCTTTGGTTTTTGAGATATAAGCGAAAAACTGCATTTTACCCCTATGTTCTATTTTTAGCCATGGGGCCATGTTTTTTTTTAAGAAACAGAAGATAAAACTCAAACTTTATTCTAGATACCCTAATGCGGGGTTCACACATTGCCAATTATAGCTCCCGTTTGAGATCAGACAGCGATTCGAGACGAAAAAATGAAAAAGTCGGATTACTATCCTCAATTATCTGGAATGTCCTATCATTGTCTGAACGCAGTCGTTTAATTTCGGAAAAGATTCCTAAAGGTCGGGAAGGGTCCGAATATTTCGGCGAAGCACCCCGACAGTTAGGTGCGTCCCGTAGCATTCGGGGAAACTCAACCGATTTTGTCTAGCCGGATTACAAATGGTCCTTTCAAGGACGGTAGTAAAAATCGTGAATGTGTGACCCCAGCTTAAGGATCATTCAGCTTAAGTTTGATTGGAATTTGTTCAGTAGTTTCAGAGGAGAAAATGTTTGAAATAGTTTACATCAGACGGACGACGACGTACGCCAAGTGTTGGCTAAAGATACGGTGAGCTTAAAAATGTTTATGTGAACAACATTGATTGGCTTGTTGTTTTTTTTTTAGCCAAAACAACGTAACGAATGTCGATTAACAAAAGTGTTTAGGTTTAGTCAAGCACACGTATATCGGGATAATGATTGTCAGTTGCTTTTGTGAATATTGTTACAAGTTACCGTTGCTTATCATTTAATATTTCACGAGCTGCACAATATACTTTGTTTGGTTGTATTCATCTATTTACATGATTCATGTTTCAAACTTGTGGTACGTTCTACTGAACCTTATATCATTTTTCCAGTTTACTGTGACGATAAACTGTTGAATTATTATCTTTTTGTGGAAGTCTTTTAAAGATTGATACCATATTTATTTTTAACATATGTAATTTTTATATGACATTTAAACATTGTTAAAGGGTTTATGAGATTAAACTATTCATTCTTCTTCAAGTGTAATACCAAAATTGATTCCCACTATTAGTCATTGTTAAATTTGCACTATTAAACAAAATTGTGCCGAATTTATATCTTTTAAATTGTATCAAGAAAAGAAATACTTGACACCATTAAAGAAATTGTATCCTGTCCAGTACTGTAGAAATCATATCACATATCAATTCAGTGCATATATACAAAAATAACCAATTGTTCCTTTCTTATTTAACTGTGTGCAAGATTTAGTAACCATGTAACATCAACTCTCCAAAATAAACTAAAGAAACTCTAAATGAAAAAAATAATGTTGCTTTGAAATACCCATTATTGACCCAGAATTTTTTTACTGCATGGAAATGTAGGATTAATAACCTACAACTGTCAAATTTAAAGGAATATTTTTCGCCCTATTTTCGTATTCAAACGGATGTGACGTACTGTGTTTTTGGTGGTATTGCACACTCATCAATATCAAAATTTATGAATACGTGTATACCCGTATTAATTTCCAAAAAAGTATATATTATAAATTATCAATAAAAGTCATTTGAATTCTTCTCTGTTTCTGGCTTTTTCGTTATGAGAATCAACAAACTATAGGTCGATAAAATATTGTTCCTTTTCAACAAAGGTATGCAAATCATGCTATAGCCTTTTAAGTTTGGAATGGCTAATTTCCAGGTTGCGGAAGAGTATTTGGAATATCATTTTGCCCATTATAGTGTTATATTTCAATTCTAAAGAGGAAAAAGTTAGATTTCGTATTCATATTATCATAATTTTGTAATAGATTACTTCATTTGAATGAAACTGACTTCGTCAAAACAACAAATTTAGTTGAATTTAATCGGCATGTTAAAAATCATTGCGAAATAAAGTCGTTGGAATGCTGCCTTTTAAAAGGTTTAACAAAATTGTGTAACTTTGAAATTTGAAAAAGTTATTTGAAAAAGAATTATTTGCAGACTACTATTTCTAACACTTATTGAAATATTTACAAAACTTAAAATAGTGGGTTTAAAATCACGACTTAACAAAACTAAGCCATAACTGAGTTTTGTGTCAATGGGTTTTTAAATGCCGCTTTTATATTTCAGTTTCGTATGTTTCTCTTGTGTAACATAAAATGTACAGGAACAATATATCGTGTGTGTCTTTTAAATTCAATTGATAGAGCCTAAGAATATGATTAGATATATATAGGCGCACCAATCCCTCTCCAAGTAGGAGTTTTGGTTTTTGCAATTTATTTTACATTACAGGAGCACCGAATATACATGTTCGATGCATCAAAACAAAATTTTGAAAAAGCAAAAAAGCATGTCCATATTATGATTATGCATAATTACTTGTCTCAATTTCAGAATTTGAAATTAGTAATCATTCTTTTAATTTTAATTTAAGTGCTGAGCGTTCCGGTGATGGTTAACCCATTAACGCGCTGCGGACGCTTGTATGTGATCAATATTGTGTATTTACGACTTAACCCTCGAAAGCGAATTATAAACTGGAGGATACATATTACGTCCAAGATTAAAGTTAAAAAAATATGATTCAATGTTAGACATAATAAAATTCAAATGTTATTAACTTGAAGATGAATAATCTAAATGAAGGATAAAAATATTGATAATTTCTGACTACATTTCTCTATTCCTATATTCACTAAGGCCTTAATCGACATCGATGCATTTTTGAAAATGTTAACTAAATTTTCATCAATCTGATTAAAGAATAAGAAAACAATGTTTGATACTAGAATGATCGATATTGGGTCAATTTTGAATATTTTGACATTTCATTTTATTTATACAGTTATATTTTTTTTCCAAATTTCAAAGTCCCTAAGGTTAATTCTAAGATCATTTGATAAATTGTCGAAGCAATCTTTTTTTCGTACCACTTGATCCTTATTTTAAAAAATATATAATATATCGATGGCGCTCATCGCAAAGATGTACATATGAACATCGTCAAGGGATTAAAACCTTCCCTTGAAACCATACAATATTTCACAATTAAATGACCAACATTGTTTAGTTAAATATAATCAAAATTTATCTAAGATGAAGGTTAAGAGTTATTTTCCGACGTACCCTTGTACCGGATATATTGAATCGAAGTTATAAAATGATGTTGTCACATGACACATTCTTATATTTGACTCGTCGTCTTGTAAGTGATAACTTCATCCCTATCAGTACATTTGTGCAGGTTAAAATATCTTTTAAAAATAAAGGATATTTATATTTTCGAATACTTTTATGTCTAAGCGTAAGAACAATATATATAAGAAATACAAATGAATTGTTTTAAAAACAATTTTTAACGGACTTTCTTTTCCGAAACATGATTGAAATATTTTTAATTTAATGGATTGATTGATTGACTAATTAAACATATGGGACCGAGCCACTTAAAGCATGTAAAAAAGGAATTGAGAGCCTAGTGGCCGTGTTTAAACACTTGAGACCTAGTCTCTATGAATACACTTAAAAGGAATTGAGAGCCTAGTGGCGGTGTTTCAACACTTGAGATATGGCCTCTAGGAGCCCGAAAAAAGGAATTGAGAGCCTAGTGGCCGTGTTTAAACATTTATGACCTAGCCTCCAGGAATACGCGAAAAAAGGAATTGAGAGATTAGTGGCCGTGTTTAAACACTTGAGACATAGTCTCTAGGAATACGCGAAAAGGGAATTGAGAGCCTAGTAACCGTGTTTAAACACTTGAGACATAGCCTCTAGGAGCACGCGAAAAAAGAATTGACGGCCTAGTGTCCGTGTTTTAATATTTATGACCTAGCCTACGGGAATACGTAAAAAAAAGGAATTGAGAGCTTAATGGACGTGTTTAAACACTTGAGACCTAGCCTCTAGGAGCACGCTAAAAAGGAATTGAGAGCCTAGTGGCCGTTTTTTTAAAACATTTATGAACTAGCCTCCAGGAACACGCGAGAAAAGGAATTGAGAGCTTAGTGGCAATGTTTAAACTCTTGAGACATAGTCTCTAGAAATACACGGAAAAGGAGCTGAGAGCCTATTGATCGTGTTTAAACATTTATGACATAGCCTCTAGGACTACGCTAAAAAGGAATTGAGAGCCAAGTCGCTGTGTTTAAACACTTGAGACCTAGCCTCTAGGAATACGCGAAAAAAGAATTAAGAGCCTAGTTCCCGTGTTAAAATAACTCCCATCCTGGTTGTCCTACATGTTGTATATTTTCATTGTTCATATTACCGGATACATATTAAGGCTTTGCGTTTATGGTTTAAGTGGAGAACAAACACGACGAGTGCGATGCACAGAAAGTTTTTAGTAGATTCAGTCGTGTGCATTAGAGACGGTTTCTGATGAAAAGTCAAACATCTTATAAAACCCAAATGCTTGAGTACCAAACACTAAGGAAAATAAATATGTCGCCAAACTTAATGGAAACCAGATCACCTAAAAATGATGTAGCTGAAGCCCGCCTACGAATGTATTTTTCTCGCTGTGTTTAGGACCCATTGGTGGCCTTCGGCTGTTTTCTGCTCTTTGATCGGGATGTTGTATCTTTAACAAATTCCCCATTCTCAGTTTTAATATTTAGCTCCAATTTCATGTCTACTGAATTTGATTTTAAACGAGATTTTAAATGTACAGACGAACATAAAGGTATATTTTAACAATAACCTGCAAAGTATTTCTTGATGTTTTAAAAGGTATAGAATTAATAGATTTCCATCTATAAACTTGTGTGCGTCTATTGTACGAATCTTTATGCATCGTAATGTGGATTTATATTTCAACAATGATATTATATTGATTCAATATAGTTTGTATTAAAAACAAATCAATAACCTTTAATATATTTTACTCAAGAACAAATATTTTAACAAAACACTGTTTAGTTTAAAGATAATGTCTTAAATACATTAAAGAAAATCTCACCTGTTATTAATAATGTATAATAAGACGAGATTTATTTTTGAATATAAACATAACATTATATTGGCCAAAATACAAAACCGATCATCAATGATGTCTTTTTATTTCCAAAGTAAAGGATCTTTAAGGGAAAACAGTTAGGTGGAAGATATACCGACTGTGTCGGAAAGAAGCAGACAAGCGTCTTACTTAAATAAATCAAAACTTTACCAATTACAGAAAATTTTTAAAATTCAAATGAAAAACCTTTAAAACAAAAGATTAGAAGAAAACTACCACGAATGTTAATACAGGTAGGAGGTTTAAATGATATCTATATAGCTTTTTGTACACATGATTTACAAAACTATAACTGTTTGCACATAAATGATTGTATAAATCCTAAAATTGTAGGTTTATACAGGTAAAATCGTCTTGATTTATGATTTAATGGCTATTTTAAAATCTTTATGTTGTGAAACTTTTATTAATAAACAAAGGAAACGACATAGATAAGATGACATGAATAAAAAGTAGTACCTTAAAATGACAAATTCGTATCTTGACACAAAATGAATAGAATGAAATTATTATCGGCGACTTCAATTCCTAGTGAGTTCTTATGATGTTGCTATCATTCTACTTAAAACATTACAGAGCTTTTAAATACGCATGCTCATGTCAACAAATAGCTATCAAAGGTACCAGTATTATAATTAAGTACGCCAGACGCGCGTTTCGTCTACACAAGACTCATCAGTGACGCACATATCAAAATATTTATAAAGCCAAAACAAGTACAAATTTGAAGAGTATTGAGGATACAAAATTTCAAAAAGTTGTGCCAAATACTGCTAAGGTAATCTATGCCTGGGATAAAAAAAATCCTTAGTTTTTCTAAAAATTCAAAGTTTTGTAAACAGGAAATTTATAAAAAATGACCACACTATTTCAACAAAGCCTGAAGAATTAATAATGAAAAATGTGAAGGAAAATTACAAAATAGTGTTTCATATTTTAAAAGGAACAAATACGGTATAAAATCAAATAGAGTGTCACTTTCTTTACGACTATGATTTCATTTTAGCATTCATTTTGTATGGACTGTTTCAATTGTTTTGTAAATAATGTCCTCAATAAATGTTATCAGATTTTACCCTTTAATGAACATAAGAATGCGCAACACAACATATATGACATATTAATTGAAAGATGGAAATTTTATTTAATTTTTTCGGGCCACTTTCTCCTACTGTTGTTAGTGAGATACATTTGGCAATATATCCTTCAGTTTTCTACAATGGGAGCTGTCAGTGATTATCTTCTCATCTTTTCTCACATGAGGCACATATGTAATTACTCATTAGATTATACATGGAACATAGCCGGAAGATATTGAGATCAAAATGGGTATCTTAACGTATCAAAAATGTTACAAGCTGGTTTTGTAATAAGCCTATAACAAATGTCTAAATGTTATAAAACACACATCTCTTCAAAATAGAATTGAGATGACAACTGGAAATGTAGCAGATAGAAAACAACTCGACCAAAGAGCAGAACACAGCATAAGGCCAGAATAATATAGGATCCAAAATTAGCAAATTGTTGAGACATTGCAGTAAGTCGATGATTGAGTGCATTTTTCGGACTAAGTAATTTTGGGGGAACCTTTAGCGACAACTTATGATGGTATATATTGAATCCTTTGACACTGATATTTTCTGGATCATTCATGGCTGACAAAGTAAGTTATACTAAAATACTAAAACTGTAACGATCATGAACAAATAGACGTGTTGTTTTCAATTATTTTTTTATATATATTATTTTATATAAATTCTATTATAGTCTGATTAGAAAAAAAAATCGGGCTATTTTTAGCACTTCGTTAATCTATTGTTATAAAGTTCAAAGATCAAAATTACCACCTTAAACACGTGGAATTTGTGGGGCATAATTTATGCATACGAAAAGGTGCATAAGAAAGCATGATATAAAGTAAGAAAAGGCGACGCATAATTTAAATTGTGTATCGAGATTTAAACTGTTGTCCTGAATACTACTACTTTTAGGAATTAATTTTCCTCTAAGTGAATATGTCATGATCATAGAAATATAAGACAAATGACCAAAATAGCAATACGTGGTACAGGCATATACTATGATATGGGTTAAATCAGTTGCAAGTGCTTCCAATCAATTATTTCCTTATTTGTATGACAATAAGGATGTGGTATGTTTTCCGATTGGAAACCTATCCACCCAAATTTAATCAAAGAAGATGCAAGCAATTGTAGCTTTCAACAATAAAAAATCTAATGCTGAATAGTCGGCTATAAAAGGACCCGACATGGAAAATATGACACAATTCAAAAACGATAACTAACGGTTTAATTTTAAACTTAACATTTTACGAGAAACGGTTAAGGACTGTTTGTCTACATACCATCAGACTTGGCATGTGCCAGGAAAAGTAAGCTTGAATTCGAACATATAGAATCAATATTTGTAGAAATAAATAAATAAAAAAGAAAATGGCTAGTTTGTTGATTATATAGACCACCATCAATGTTCGACAATTAATTTATTGATGATTTCAATAAAAAAAAATTCGATAAAATCTCTGTACAGTATAACAATATGATTCTTATTTGTGATTTAAATTATAATTGTCTTGAGGCAGATAAATGTGTTCATTTAAATTCAATGTGTGATATTTTTGATTATATAAATAATAATAATAGTACAATGTTTTACAAAAAACAATTTGATACATGTTTTACAAAAATCATTCCAAACCCTTAGTAATGTAATACTCTACAATAGACCAGAGTACTGTCACAAACATTACAAATTTCAGTTGTGGTCTAAGTGATGTCCATAATTTAATTTCCTTCCAACTTAAAAGGTATATCCCTAAATTTAAGAGATATTTTATCCAGTACAACAATTTCAAGGATTTTGATAATGAACAGTTTATTTAAAAATTTTCAGTCATTAGAGCTTGAAAAAATATTGCAGTTGATGATGTAGACAATGCATATGCATATTTTGAGAGATAATTTCTTATTGTTGCTGATAAACATATTCCATCGAAAAAGAGGAAACCAATTGTATCACATGTATCTTATATGAGTAAGATCTTAAAAAAGGCAATTTATGAAAAAACCCAATGTATTATAATAAATTCAAGAAATGTAAAACTGATGCAAACTGGGAGATGTATAGAAAACAAAGGAATCTTATAACAAAAACAGTGAACCATAATCAACCACTTTTTATCCAACAATTAAACCATTTTTGTCGAATAAACAATGATAAAGGTATAAAAACAAATAACTACATAATTCTGTGGGCAAATAAATGACAAAATAAATAATGAGCCACAGGATCTGAAATATTTAACAATTTGTTTGTAAATGTTGCCAAAACAATTGGAGATAGTAGTATAAAAGTTGACAAAAAACATCCAAGCATTAAACAAATTGAGAAGAACAAAATAAGTAAAGAAGAACTAGTTTTTTTTACACCAGTAACAGATGCATTTGTCAATTAATAGATTAACAAGTCTGATGTAAAAGAAGGCTACAGGGTACAATGGTATTTCTTCTAAAATCATAAACCTAACACAACCCCCTCTTACGAGCCCCATTAAATTGTTAATTAATGAATCTTTTGAAAATTTAGTCTTTCCAGAAAAAAAAACGTAAACCTGCCCAAGAAGTACCACAACAACACCCTTGAAAAAGGTAATAACCGTTCTGTAAGTGTGCTGCCAGCTTTTCTAAATTTTATGAGCGACCGATTCACGATCAAGTTTATAATATTTATCAAAGGTACCAGGATTATAATTAAGCACGCCAGACGCGCGTTTGGTCTACATAAGACTCATCAGTGACACTCATATCAAAATAGTTATTAAGCCAAACAAGTACAAAGTTGAAGAGCATTGAGGATCCAAAATTCCAAAAAAATGTGCCAAATACGGCTAAGGTTATCTATTCCTGGGATAAGAAAATCCTAAAATTTATT
Source organism: Mytilus galloprovincialis (assembly GCA_037788925.1). Lineage (NCBI taxonomy): Eukaryota > Metazoa > Mollusca > Bivalvia > Mytilida > Mytilidae > Mytilus > Mytilus galloprovincialis. Next base: position 81,880,903 of record CM075336.1, on the reverse strand, counting down.
TATTTTCTAATAAAATATTTTAATACCCTTTTGTAAGCTTTCGTCCAGATTTTGGTTGTTAAACAGCGTTATTGAAAATTCTAAAAGATTGGAAAAAGCTCTTAATGAAAATAAATATATTGCAGCCATCCTAATGAATCTATCATGAGCCTTCAAACATTTGCCTCATGATTTAATTTTATGAAAATTAATGGCTAATGGCGTATCTAAAAGCTCGTTCAAAGTATCTAAAAATTACCTTGAAATTTGAATGAAACGTATCATGATTGGTAACACTTACAGTGACTGGGAAATACTGATAAAGGGGGTCTCACAAGGGTTCATTCTTAACCCAATGTTGTTAAGTGTCTTTTATTAGCAACATTTTCTCCTCAAGGAAGTACGATTTATTATTATGCAGATGACAATACACTGTCTGACTGTGACAATAATGTTGAAAAATTACTTAAACACTTGAAAATGACCGTGAAAAAATGATAAAATTGTTTTCACAAAATATCATGAGAGCGAAAGTTCTAGACCATTGCTATTGGGAAAAAGACAAAGAATTATAATCTGACTTTTGATTTAGAAAGCAATACATTTTCACGTGACGAAGATGTTAAATTCCTTGGTATAACGGTAGATTTTGAACGAAATTTTGATAAACTTATCTGTACAAAAAGCGGCAAAACAACTTAACATTCTTAATCGTATTGGAAAACTTCTGCTGGTTGGGACGCCTTACAGTGTTCTACTCGTTCATTCTTTCAAATTTTAATTATTGTCCGGTAATGTGGCATTTCTGTAGAGAAAAAATACAAAAAAGAATTGAAAACAATATTCGAAAATAACCTTATATAAACAGCTTCAAAAAATTATTTCGGACTTCTTAGCCTTTAATCTTTAAATGCGCAGAACCATTGGAATTGAAACATTTAAAATTGTACATAAGAAAAGTCCACGTTATCTTCATTACCTAATAAATATAAAACATTAACGCTATAAATGTAGACCTAATGATACAGCTGTCATACCAACAGGGAAAACTACAAGATATAGGCTAAAATCATTTTGATATAGTGCTGTAATAATTATGAAATGAGCTGCCAACCACATACGATAGGAAAATTCATTTTTCCAATCTAATACAGACCTGGAATAGCAGTTTATGACAATGTAATGCATGCAATTAGTTCTTTGTGATTTTAGCTTAGCAAGGCTTTTTTTGCTGCTTATAATATACTAAAATTAGTTCGCTATGATTTTGTAATTAATATGCATGTCGGACAGTATTATTTTATTTGCTTACATGTATGTCATATATCTATGTGCTTGATATTTTTATATATATGTCTTGTTGTAATGCATGTATATCTGTCTTAATAAGTGTGTTTTGTTTGCATGTCATTTTGCTTGTGTGTAAATGTATTATAATGTCGATTGTAAAAGCTCACTAGAGCTTGTATTACTTTGTTTACCAGGTATCGGCAATAAATAAAACTCTGATTTGATTTGATTTGATTCAAGCATGACCGACATGAACCAACGATAAGACTGAAAGACAGTCTCCTTACAGTGTAAAGAAAGACTCACTTAAAATTAAATGCATTGTGCAGCTACTTACAGGATATTTACTATCCGAACAAAGACAAAGAAAGACGCACAAAACATAGAATACTCGGCCAAATTGTGGTTGCTCCTGATAAAGTTAGTTGTTTCCATTTGATCAATTCTTTTTCGAAAATGTGCAATCGTTTACATTCTCACAATATGAACTTTTTTGTTAGGGAAACCTTGACTATCAGGTTTAGTTAAGCTTATGTTGGATATCAAATACAGAAAGATGTATAGAACATGAAAGAGATATATCCATTTTCATTATAGAGAAATCATGACATCAATTAACACAGAAACAACAGAATGTTCATTAACATTAGAGGAACTAAACTTCCTACGGACAGCGAACTTAATACTGCGAGTGGCTCCACATGCTGTCAGAATTAAATTTGACGAGGAATTTGCTCCTTCTAGACTTCAACTAGAACTAAATAAAGTCAGATATAAAGTGTTAGAATCTTTAAAGAAAAAGAAAGTTATAAACCAGGCACAATGGAATTCGATGTTTCCTGCTTCAGGTGAGTAATGCATATTTAACAATAGATAGACGAGATAAAATAAAAATTATATAATCAACTTATTTAGTCTTTAATCTTGTTAATATGTTCTACAATTGTAATGGCCTCATGAACAATAAATAGAATTTTAAGCATCCTTAATCTTAAACCAGTGGCAGGAATATTACCCATCTTCTCATCGTCGTTTTAACAAAACAAAAACAAAAAACAAACTAACAAGGGTGATATGTATAATGTCTTATTAGGTCAGTTAGGTGTTTGTTATTGACATCTTAATCATTGCCTTTATAGCTTTCGTGTGAGAGAGAACTACTATTACATGTATTATCTGAGTTTCGGAAAGGTTGAATTATTATTTATGAAAAATGTGGAAAAGTGTCCGGTAACGTTTTTAGACTAATATCTCTTAGCTGTGGTCAGACATTTGACATATTTCAAATGATATTGAATCACATGCAGACGTATTACTTATTTACTGTCTAGCTAAAGGAAATTTACTTGGTTGTTATATGCCTCAATCCTGGCCTGATAATTCAGGTCCAATATATATTAATTAAATAAATAGATATGGTACAATCATATTTTGAAAACAATCATTATCTATTTTTATTCTTCTTAAATGTTTTGGGTTTACAAATACAAAGATCATCAGCAATCACAGATTTTTGGAATTATATATATTTTTGTTATGATTCATCTTTAACATGTTTAATGTAATTGGTATTTCAATTAGACAAGAATTGTTCAGGACAATACATTTAAACACTCACTGTTATATGATTTGAATAAGATTTTATGCTTTTAAAATAGGAACGGCCTTATCTACGACTTTTGACTTGACACTGATGATTTGTTTGATTAGACACTTAACACCGATACCAGTATCGGATAGTATACCTATTCCAACAGATATTAGCGAAGGAGCTGATCTATCAAGGGTGAAATATTATAGGAATAAAATTACCCACTGCGATGATGGTGTTTTAAGTGACAACCAACTCAACGATTACTGGGCCGACATTTCTCAGGTAAATCCATGCCTTTTAAAAAAACTATACACATGGAAAAAAGTATTGCAACACCTTGATTTTTTAAAACTTGAAAAATCAGCCTCTTATTTTGGATGGAATATGATAACATATTTGTAAAATAATATTGAAACATAGATTATGATAACATTTGCATTTAAACGAACAAAAAATGGATTGTTTTGTATGCAATGGATTTCCGTCTGACAAACCTTTATTATGCTCGATTTTCTCTAGCAGATGGAATAGGGGTCTTCTTGATCTTGGAAGGTCTTTAACATCGTTTGTTGCCTGATTTTTATCCTAAAAACGACTTATAGTGGAATGGTGATGACCAACAATACGTGCATTTGTCACAGCGACATACCTACTTTTCCTATGCTGATAATCTGCCATTTTGCTGCAGTTAAGAGTTGTGGATGACCCATTACATGGTGTCAATCACATAACTTTATAAACTTTGTTTAAAAGTGTTGAAAACAAGGAGGATAAAAACATCTGTTTTGTTGTTTACGGGTCCAGTAGCTGCATGTGCAGATAAGAATTTATCAAGTCGATAGTTATTGATTAAACTCAGTTGATATTTAAATAATGTTTAACTAGTTCTATTTCAACATATTATATCACAAAAAAATAAAGAGTGTTTTTTTAATTTCTATTTCAATTTGGTGTTGCAATACTTTTTTCCATGTGTATATATGATCTCAAAATATTTTTGTTAAAGAAATAAAAGGGTACGATAAATAAAGCATATACATACAAACGACAAACGTTTGTTGCAACAAAAGTATAATGATTATTCTGGAACAACAATTCGAATATCATAAAAAAAATGTGTATGACCTTACACTAAATGTGTATTTAGTAAAGAAACGTTTTTGTTCACAGATTAAAAACATTTCGGAATGCGTCCGTTAACGTATTAAGATTGAAAGTTTACTGGACTGTCATTAATTGGATATGATTTTATGCAAACATTCATATAAGACTATCCGCAGTGTAGCATCACATAGTTTTATTATGAGCATTTCTCATTTTATTACACAATCCCATTGTTTTATATGTCTTTCAAAACCCAAGTATAACATAAAAACGATTTGACCGTAACACAAACAACAAATGATTTTATATCGGTTAGATATGCAATGTGCATTTTAAAATCGTGTGTACATGTCTTTAACGGTTTAAGGCAAAATTTTATACGGACCAAATGAACAAAACGTAGTTCAATATTCTTGCAACAATACCAGATATTTATAATTTTTCCTCTGCTAGATAAGTAGATTCGTAAACATTGTGGGTTCGTGTTGTTTATTCTTTAATTTCTATGTTGTGTCATGTGTACTATTGTTTGTCTGTTTGTCGTTTTCACTTTTAGACATGGAGTTGTCATTTTATTTTCGATTTATGAGTTTGACTGTCCCTCTGGTATCTTTCGTTACTCTTTTATACCAATTGAATTAAATTTGGTTCTATGATTAAGATTAGAATGGTTCTTAAACATTTATTTACAATTTTCTTAGAATTTTGTCTAAGGCAGATAACTAGTATTCTAAAATTTGGTTTCCTTTTTTATAAATTTTACATAATGTGCATCTTTGCTATACATTGATGGCTTAAATTTCAGTAATATTACATTTCAAATATTTGGTTGTCTGAACACTAACATCGTTTTTCGTACATTGTTTTATTTAAAGTGAGATTAACGTTCTGTACAGCGAATGATACTTAATTGTATATAAAGGCCTTTATTGTATTTGTACGCAGAAAATTTGACAACCTGTTTTTCTGCTTAACCTTAAATTCATTATGATGTCGTTGAAAATTTCTTATCTAGTCTCAAAGAAGTGATGCAACGCAACTGATCAAATAAGCAGGGTATTGTACGTGAAGGATTAGACGATAAAATGATAAAACTATAAGGGGTTGTGAGGAAAACTGAATCTTTGCTGTCATTGCTGCTTTCAACCTTAGCCATAATTTGTTTAAGATTAATATCATGAAAATTCTCCTGATCCGGTGCTATCAAATAACAAACTTCTCAATAGTTTTATGCATGCCGATGGTATAATTCTATTGTCTTCCACTGTAAAAGACTTTCAGTCTAAACTTTAATATCCTTGACAGATATTGTCATGGCAGGTGTCTGACTCTTAATCCAATGAGTGCCTCAAACATGATTTCCTTTGCTCAGAATAAACCTTACAAGAAAAGCTTAAAGTGTAAAAAGAACATGATGGCCAATATAACATCTCTCCACAAAAGACAAAACTACGCAAAATCTGAGAATTATAGGTTATCCTATGATATTCAACAATAAGCAAGGCCCATAACGCATAGTCAGCTATCAAAGGCCTCGAAATGATTAAATAAATGTAAAACAATTCAAACGAAAAAACAAACGGCATAAATTATGTAAAAGCATAATTATTAACTTTAGCAAAACTTTCCTTCTTTAAATCCAAAATAAAAAAAAACCGAGCACACACGTATTTGATCTTGCAATCAAACATATTTTACGTTATGGTAGTGAATTATGTCGCACTTTTAACTCAAAATGAAGGTTTAGAAACAGAATCATATCTCCAGACAATATATATTCCCATCATAACACTGAATAACTACATGTAAGGTTTTTTTTTAATTTATCTTAAGGTGGTACCTAACACTACAGGGCGATAACTCTGTAAAATCAGCAGAACGTTTTAATGACGTTGTGTTGTTAAGGGAATATTAAGCTTCTCGTGATCAAAAGAAGTTTTTGTCAAACTGCTATATAACCAGTGTAATTTTTATGATTAAACAGTTGGTTCAAAGTTTTTGAAATTTTTATATTTTTGTCAAAGGGTCAAACTAAATACTTTGTCAAAATTTAAAGAAAATTAAACGAGCCAAATTAATTTTAGTTCAGGTGTTAGGTACCACCTTAAGGATACATTAAAAGACCACCAACTTTAATTTGCTGGATTGATAGCAGTTAGTGGTTTTCCACTTTATAAAGATATTATTATCTTATATTAGAATAAAATTTTACATGTACATTTTCCGGGCTTCAAATTGCTTTTGTCAGTAGTTTTGAGCATAAGACGAGTATAACAAAACTAAGAATTTCAGGTAATCGTTTTCAAACAGAAAGTGGCAGATACCAGAATATACGTCCACATCGTAGACTTTGGGGCAGTGTGAGCAGCAGTGTGAGATAAACTTTCTCATTAATTGCACCAAATGTAACGAGGAGACAAAACTTAGTAATGTTATTATTTTGAAACATTATTCCACTAGGAAATTTCTTTTGGTTTATGACCTGTGGGGACACATCAGTATTAAAACAGTTGAGTAACTTTATTTGTACTCACTGTAAATAGCTATAGATTAATGATTTACTCGTGATCATTAAAACAACTTTGTGAAAGTTATATTTTTTTATTGTTCTTTTTTACCCTGCTTGCTTTGCATGTTTTCGTACGGGATGAATCAGATTCAAGTGATTCTTAATCACACTTCCCTGGTGCCTTTTCCAGTTAATGTAGTATATAATGTATATATGTCCCTATTCACCTTTTTATTAAATACACCTTCTTCGCTTTGCTAAATTAGACAAAGGGAGATTCATTTGCATATGAATCTGAAGCACTGTCCTCTTGCTTTTATTAGCAATCAATTGTACTTATCATTGTACATGTGATAACATTTCTTTATTCCGAATTGTTTCTTACAAACTTTCAGGTTTCATTTCAAGAATTTTCCTTAACGATGAAATAACATTTTACAATTATTCATCATATCCCATTTAAGGCAATTGTAAGACTTGGCGGTAACAGTTTGAAACAGAAATGCGATGAGCTGAAAGTATATAAGCTTGATAACAATGATAGAGAAATTATCACAGAGATACGAAATATAGAGAGATCACATGACCCGATTCCAAAGGGGTTAAAAGGTAAGTTGTTTTTTATCATGTTTATTGTTAACAAAAAGGTCTGATGACGATTATAGGCCAAATCTAAAAAAAAATGAAACTTTTTCGTCTTTTTAAACTAAATGTATGTAAAAAACTACTTTAACAAGTTTTCATCATTAAAAGTTTAATTTTAAACCAATAATGATCATCATTACAATTCTTAGCTTAGGGTTTGACTCGCATTTAATGAAGAATAATTATTGGAAAACGAAGTGAAGAGTTTTATCACTATATTAAGGAGGTTAAACGGTAAGTTATAACTACTGAACTGTCTGATTACATAGACTGAACATTATATTAACTGACTGAATGGGAATTTGTTGAGCAGCACTGAATTTACGAAGTGCTTTTCTTGATTTTCCTTAAAAAGTTAGAAATATTTGAAAACACCATGTTTAGACGAGTTGTATATATATATATATACAATAACAATAATATATATAACATCTTCATGCCTTATATATCATGTACTGTAGTACGCCGCTAGGTTAAAACTGACGTGGAAAGGTAACACATGGCCAGCGAAAGCTCTTTTTTTGAGAGCCCAGGTGGTCGTGTGGTCTAGCGGGACGGCTGCAGTGCAGGCGATTTGGTGTCACGATATCACAGTAGCATGGGTTCGAATCCCGGCGAGGGAAGAACCAAAAATTTGCGAAAGCACAGATCTAACATTGTTGGGTTGATGTTTAGACGAGTTGTATATATATTATGTACACAGCCATGTATCACCATCATTGATGGCGATCCGATGGATACATCTGTTGTAGGGTTGTCACTGACTCAGACGTACTTATGAATATAATTATTTTCTGTGACTGTATCTTACATTAATTTGTAGGATCCTTTACTATAGATAATTTAGCTGATCTGTAACAATAACATCTTCATGCCTTATATATCATGTACTGTAGTACGCCGCTAGGTTAAAACTGACGTGGAAAGGTAACACATGGCCAGCGAAAGCTCTTTTTTGAGAGCCCAGGTGGTCGTGTGGTCTAGCGGGACGGCTGCAGTGCAGGCGATTTGGTGTCACGATATCACAGTAGCATGGGTTCGAATCCCGGCGAGGGAAGAACCAAAAATTTGCGAAAGCAAATTTACAGATCTAACATTGTTGGGTTGATGTTTAGACGAGTTGTATATACATTATGTACACAGCCATGTATCACCATCATTGATGGCGATCCGATGGATACATCTGTTGTAGGGTTGTCACTGACTCAGACGTACTTATGAATATAATTATTTTCTGTGACTGTATCTTACATTAATTTGTAGGATCCATTACTATAGATAATTTAGCTGATCTGTAACAATAACATCTTCATGCCTTATATATCATGTACTGTAGTACGCCGCTAGGTTAAAACTGACGTGGAAAGGTAACACATGGCCAGCGAAAGCTCTTTTTTTGAGAGCCCAGGTGGTCGTGTGGTCTAGCGGGACGGCTGCAGTGCAGGCGATTTGGTGTCACGATATCACAGTAGCATGGGTTCGAATCCCGGCGAGGGAAGAACCAAAAATTTGCGAAAGCAAATTTACAGATCTAACATTGTTGGGTTGATGTTTAGACGAGTTGTATATATATATATATATAGCAAAAGTAAATAAACACGGTGTACCGAATGTATATAATAAAAATTTTAAATTTTTGCAAACTACATTTCACATCAAATAATAACAGTTCGTTAAAATATTGTCACTAGCGCTTTCATGCCTTCTGGCATTCTTCAGGCGACGTTTTAACAATTTCCTTTTCCACACTGCCGTTGGAAACGTTTATTACGTTACAATAACGATAAGGGGAGATAAATCCAACGTATTTACGTAGATCCGTTTAATTTTGGCTGAAAGTCCGTTATAAAGTGTGCTTCCTTTGCCAGTCTTTTATATTTGTTCGGTTCGTTCATTTTATAGAACGGATATACGGCAAATTTTCCACTACTGCACGTTTCGAAATGTCCGCTCACATCTTGCATTCGTGTGGATGGGTCTCGTATCTGTTGTCTGTGAACACGAACTCTTTGACAAATTGAATTACCCACCAATACCTGAATTTTCATTCATGTCATCCTTCACATACGAAAAGAAACATCCCGTTTTGTCTTGCACGACGTGATTGTACAACTGTAAGTGATGAGTTCACGAAGGAATTACGTTTAAATGAACTTGAGGTGTTTTTGAAAGAACAAAACTATCCAAACCCACTAATAGAAAAGGGAATAGAAAAGGCAAAAGCAATACCAATGACGGAACTCAGGTCCACAGCGCGTAAAGAGAGTAATACAGAACTTATCCCGTTTGTAAGCACTCATAACCCGTACAATCCTGACATATTCAACGTCATAAAAGCAAATTTGCCGGTTTTACAAAAAACGAAATAATTAAAAAAGCTTTTCCCTACAGCAAAATTCCTGAAAAGTAAAAGACAGCCTTTAAATCTTTAACAAGGGCTAAGTTTTATGACCCAAATGGAATAGAGTACAACGTTTCAAAATGTAATGACCCTAGATGTGGTCTTTGTGAATATATGGCAACCGGCCCGCAAATAACATGAAAAAATGGCTAAACCATTGTTCCAAATGCAGACATGAATTGCAAAACGGTAAACCTTATTTACTGTATTGTGTGCAGCACTTGCAAGGAATGGTACATCGAACAGACTGGTAATTCAATTTGTCAAAGAGTTCGTGTTCACAGACAACAGATACGAGACCCATCCACACTAATGCACGATGTGAGCGAACATTTCGAAACGTGCAGTAGTGGAAAATTTGCCGTATATCCGTTCTATAAAATGAACGAACCGAACAAATATAAAAGAGGGACGAAAGATACCAAAGGGACAGTCAAACTCATAAATCTAAAACAAACTGACAACGCCATGGCTAAAAATAAAAAAGACAAACAGAAAAACAATAGTACACACGACACAACATAGAAAACTAAAGAATAAACAACACGAACCCCACCAAAAACTAGGGGTGATTTCAGGTGCTCCGGAAGGGTAAGCAGATCCTGCTCCACATGTGGCACCCGTCGTGTTGCTTAAGTGATTACAAATCCGGTAAATAGTCTAATTCGGTAGGTCATATTCATGAAAGGGAAGGGGATTGTAGTTACGACGTAAGGAACATATCCGATATCATTTGTGAAACGGTTATTCCATAACGGTCAACCAACTCGTGATGGCGTCCGTAAAATTTACGAAGGGATGATTTCAACTTCACCATTTGGAACTCTTGGTTTAATAGCTTCCTTGTGAGCAGCAAACCTCTATCAAGAAAATCATGATAGGAAATGCAAGCACGGGAATATCGTATCAATTGGGAGATATATACCCCGTATGCAGGTGCTGCTGGAATGTTGCTACTTAGAAATGGAAAGTTCACAATTGGAAAGCTGAAATCATCTCTTTTGTCGTAAAGTTTTGTTTTCAACCGACTCTCATTGTCAATTTCTAGATGTAAGTCAAGATATGAAGCCGACTTAACTGTATCTGTAGTATCCTTTATCTCTAGTTCGATTGGATAGATGCGTTCCACATAGTCACCAAATTTTGAATTGTTTAGTTAAAGAACATCATCTATATAGCGGAAAGTAGAGTTAAAGGATATTGCTAACTTCTTATCTTTCTTCCTAAGAAGTTCCTGCATGAAGTCAGCCTCATAATAATAAAGAAACAAGTCGGCGAGTAGAGGGGCACAGTTTGTTCCCATTGGAATGCCGACAGTCTGTTGAAAAACACGTCCTCCGAACGTAACAAATATGTTGTCAATCAAGAAATCAAGCATCTTGATAATATCAGTTTCAGAGAATTTTTTGTTTGAATCAGAGTGATTCTTTACAAAGTAGGATTTATCCCTCCCTAAGACAAGATACTTGTATCTACGTTGGCCATTCTTTTTTATGAAGCAAAGTAATATCAACTCTTTCAATTTGTCTTTTAGTTTGGAATGTGGAATACTTGTGTACAGGGTAGAAAAGTCAAATGTTTTAATACTGTTACAAGATGAAAGAGAGTTAGATTGTATGTACTCTAAAAGATCTTTTGAATTTTTAAGTATCCACATCTGATTCACGCCACCTCTAGAATAGGCAGTTTCACAATAACTTTGAAGCCCGTCTTTGATTGCTGATAAAATAGATGTTAATAATTTAGAAAGAGGTTTCGTGGAGCACTTGGAAGACCCAGCAATATACCGTTGTTTGTAAGGACACTTATGTAGTTTAGGTATCCAATACAGTGATGGAAGATCCAGTTCTTCATCTTTGGTTGAAATTCCAAAGGAACATAGAACAGACCTATGATTATCCAGGATTTCCTCTTTGGTAAGTGTCGTGAGGGTATATGTTGAGTTACCAAGTGAATTGTCAATACCTAATTCGTTTATCAAGCAGTTGATGTAGTGACTTTTACACACAAAAACGATGTTATTTGGGGCTTTATCTACAGGGACAACAACATATTTGTCATGGAGGTCGGATAGGACTGGCAAAGGAAGCACACTTTATAAAGGACTTTCAGCCAAAATTAAACGGATCTACGTAAATACGTTGGATTTATCTCCCCTTATCGTTATTGTAACGTAATAAACGTTACCAACGGCAGTGTCGTCAAGGACATTGTTAAAACGTCGCCTGAAGATTGCCAGAAGGCATGAAAGCGCTAGTGACAATATTTTAACGAACTGTTATTATTTGATGTGAAATGTAGTTTGCAAATTTAAAATTTTTATTATATATATATATATATTTTAGAATATATTCTGTGACTGTATCTTGCATTAATTTGTAGGATCCTTTACTATAGATAAGATAAAAACTGAAGAGGAAAGGTAACACACGGCCACCGAAAGCTTTATTTTTTGTGAAGCCCAGGTGGTCGTGTGGTCTAGCGGGACGGCTGCAGTGCAGGCGATTTGGTGTCACGATATCTCAGTAGCATGGGTTCGAATCCCGGCGAGGGAAGATCAAAAAATTTGCGAAAGCAAATTTACAGATCTAACATTGTTGGGTTGATGTTTAGACGAGTTGTATATACATAATGTACACAGCCATGTATCACCATCATTGATGTCGATCCGATGGATACATCTGTTGTAGAGTTTTCACTGACTCAGACGTACTTATATATGTTGGGTTGATGTTTAGACGAGTTGTATATATATATATATACATAAAATACAAATCATTAGAATATTTGAGTAAGTTGTTATAAATCATTTACAGCCAAGAAATCAACACAATTTTGTTTAAAAGTGTCCAGGTTTTCACAACATTTTATTTTATTTGGTAGTTTATTCCAAGGTATTGATGAGCTATATGCTATATGTAGGTTAACAATTGGACATCATAGTTCCTTTAAGTTATCAGGTGCTTTATCGTTTAGAATTTTATGAACAAGAATAAGTTTATGATATGAAATTCTAGATTTGAAATTCAACAAGTTTAGCTCTTTAAATAAATTTATACTAGGTGTTAGTATTGGTGCATCAAGTATTATCTTTGCAGGTCTTTTCTGTGTTTTAAGATTTTTTTTATATCCTTCCTCATAGCAATTTCCCCATATTGAGCAACAAAAATCAAATATGGGCAGAATATAAGCATTATAAAACAGCTTTCTACTACTTATATCCAAATAATCTTAATTCTAGATAGCAGTGCGATACGAGAACTTAAGTTTTTTCATACAAAGTCAATTTGAAATTTCCAGTCCAATTTTTTGTCTATATATACACATCTATTGCCTTAAATCAGCAAATGAAAGATCCAAAAACTATACTAATACAGGACGGCATGTTTATGAAATTACAGCAAAATATTTGGTTGACGAATTGTTTTAAATAGCTATTGCGATAATTGAATTAATAATATCTGCCATTTTCTCCCTTCTAAGTTTACCCCTATTACTTATTAAGGTGTGGACTGGTCATTGTTATTGATTGTAATGTCATGTATAAGCTTACATACCTGCAAACTGTTCATGCTTTTCATTCATGTATATTAATTAAGCAGAACGTGCATGAATGTGCACAGTAACTTAAATGACGACCGTCAAACTGGTCACCACTGGTCACCTCTGGACGAGGCCATATTATGTTTTATCAATTAAACTAAAGGTATGAATGGTAATAATTGCCTCTTATATGTTCACAAAATTTTCCGAACATACAGTCGATAAATATTTACTAACCTATAGCAAAAAAAGAAAAACTTACAAATAAAACTATTTATTCCATTAAACAAGTCATTTTCAAAAAATAGATGCCAACAAACATTTTACGCACGGCTACGCCTGGTAAAACTATTGTTTACCTTAAAAAAATAATCTATTTCATTGAAATATATTTCTTAAAATGAATCCCATACTAAAGTAGTCAGTAAATGAAATTAAAATATGCCCGATCTATAATTATTGGACATCAAAAGTCAATACGATCGTTTTCATGTCAATTTCGTCAACCTCACAAAATTGTGTTTGACACTATAAAAGTGTTCAAATGAAAAATCAAGATATCTTGTCAATAATTATCAGTTTTAGAGGCTTTAGATGAAAACACTAAAAAACTATCATTTTTGTGGACTTTTTAGTTAAGAAAAATTAAAAGTTATAAATGGTCATCTATGCATATAAAGTAATAATACAAATAACAAAAATCGAAGATTTTTTTTCTGTGAATCAAAGTATTCAGTAAATGGTAAAGATTAGTACATAATGGGACGTATCAGATATTTTTGCATTATCATCATATAACTTATTTCCTCCATTTTAACATCAAATATTACACAGGTAGAACCGAATTGTAAAATAACAAAAATTCCGAACTCCAATAAAACTTCCAAACGAAATTTCTCATCAAAATGCAAAAAAGCTCAAACACAATAAACATGATAAACAAATGGAAAACAACTGTCTTATTTCTGACTTGGTACAGACGCGATCGACATTTCTTTATTTGTATTATTTGTAAAATGGATAGTTTAACAATGTTTGAACTCATGAAAGCCTTATATATTCAATTACTGTACATGTTGAAGAAGTTTCTCTTTTCCCTGTTTGAATTATATAACAAATATTCAGTCATAAATTGACAAATGCCGTTCAATATATCAAAAGCACCTACTACTAAAAATGGCACGCAGGTTATATTCAATGATTAATCCTATCAAACTCATTGACAATTGAATATGGGTCCAAAATTGTCCAGTTTCTCATTCAACAAATACTTATCTTGGGTTAAAGTCAGGTGTTTGGTACATATGTTCTAAATGCTAATTGGTTGAATTGGTGGTGTGACCCCTGATATTCTACTGATATTGGGTTATGTCATATACACTATTTTTTTAGCTGTTGTTATTTACGTCAATATCCTGATAATTATAGATTATCGTTGGTTATCTTAACGAGATTGATTTTCTCGATTGAGCCTGTCACGGCGAAAGCGAGAAAAGCAATCGAGTTGAGATGACCAATGATAATCTGTTTATCGCTTTTTTACCTATGACAACGTTGTCAATTTCATGTCAGTTTCATTGCCCAAGCCAAGTGTCCTCTTAGTTTCTGGCGATAATTTACCATTTCAAGCGAGTAGCATGATATGAAAAAAAAAGATCAAGAAGAAATGCCCAAATAAGCGATACATTGTTTTAATCAAGAACATAACACCGATATTGCACTAATCAATTTTGAAAGTCTTGTGAACGATGTCTAGATTATAAAGTCATACAATTTTGTACAAATATGATCAAACTCTGACACACATTCAGTTTGAAACACCAATAACCAATTTGTTACAAGACAAATTCTTCATGTATAACGTTCTGAAGTTTTCTATAGAACCAAAAACAGTTATTCCATTTAATTATGTTACAATACAAAGCAGTGATATGTAACTTTTGTAGGGATCCATATCGAGATAATTAAAGAATGGGAAAAACAGAAAGTAGTAGAAACAAGAGCCATCAAACATCTAATTCACTTGATAGAGCAAGCAGATACCGTTGTTGCTGTTGGGTCATCTGGATGCGGAAAGTCTACGTCTATTCAATATGTTGCGTTATTGTTACATCATCAACAAGGGTTTGACATCGTACCTGTTCCCACCCCTGATTATATCTTACAATATTTTAATCCTGAACACAGACAAGTTTTTGTTGTTGATGACATTTGCGGTAAATCGACACTAGACATAAATTTGATCAACACAATTGGTAGAATGTCCATTGAAATTAAGAAAATTTTAAAAAGTAACACAGTTAAAATTTTATCCTCGTGTAGAACACAC
Organism: Mytilus galloprovincialis; assembly: GCA_037788925.1. NCBI lineage: Eukaryota > Metazoa > Mollusca > Bivalvia > Mytilida > Mytilidae > Mytilus > Mytilus galloprovincialis. Next base: position 81,865,509 of record CM075336.1, on the reverse strand, counting down.
ATTTATCAAGACCGTCTCTTTAAAAATATCATGTTTATGGCTACTGCCATATGTAATTTAACATCTGATTTTTGCTTGACAAAATCAGAGAGACTGTTAATCGCAGAGATGTATTTGACAAACGAGGAGGTTAAAAAAATACAGGACAAAATATTTGAGATGTATGACTTTTTCCCCCTTTTGTGCAATCTCTTTACAAAGCAAACAGGAAAAGATGTCGTTGCATTTTTTTCTAACCCAGTCCAGATAATAATAGATGATTTACAATTGTTATTTAATTCAAGTGATCAAACAACATTTGCAACTTTATTCCTTTTCATTGCTTATAATAACGATTTACACGAAAATCTGTTGTCAGTGAAATCAGATATTAAACAAGTTCTTGCCGAGTTATTCGACAACTTTCAATTACAAAGTAATTTATCATTTCAAGTCATAAAATATGAAATAGAAAAATTGTGTGAGGCATATATAAAAAAAAATTCAGATACATACAGTTTTTTGCATGACAAATTGTTTACAATTTTTGCGTCTTTCTGTGGTAAGCTTAAGTTTGATCTTGTGCTTAATATTGCCCACACAGAAGTAGTACGAGATCGATTTATGTTGAAACGTTTGATTACAGAGGAAATGGATACAACCGAACATTTCATTACAATTCCGGAAACAAAGGAGACACAGTATTTTGAGAGACTTTTAAAAGATATAAATGACGGCTTTGTTGAGAATATATTTTTGAATACACAATTAAAGTATGAATCGTTCCGTCAGCAACTAATCAAATTTCTTTTAGACAGTGGTGATATACATAAAACTGTTAACTTATTAAACAGTGAAAAACTTTCAACGCTGTTAATGTCAATGGCTCGTCAAGGTTTTAGTGACATGCTAATACTATTATTATCAGAACATGTTGATGTGAATTGTAACACTGGCACAGATAATCCATTCGATACCCCATTATATAAAGCATCATCAGAAGGCTTTGTCGATACTGTAAAGATCCTATTGGAGCATAAAGCTAATACTGATATCATGTGTATAGAACTAAAGACTTCCCTATATGTAGCCACAGAGAACGGTTTTAGTGATATTGTAAAATTATTACTTTATCACAAAGCAAATCCAAATATTATAAACAAAATAAAAATAACGGCATTGTATGTAGCTGTATTGAATGGTAATACCTCTATAGTAGAATTACTATTATCAAATAATGCCGACCCTAATATTGGCAGCTGGGGAAATGTAACACCTCTGATTGAAGCTTCGAGGAATGGACACACAGATATTGTGAAGTTACTACTAGAATATAATGCTGACCCAAATTTGAAAGATAAGTATAGTCGAATTCCACTTGATATCGCATCGGAAAAAGGTTACACAGAAATAGCATCATTACTGTTAAAGTATAAATCAGAAACAAATCACCGTGATGAAGAAAATGTAACACCTCTTTTAAGAGCTTTGATGTCAAATAACATGGATACTGCAAAGGTACTTTTAGAAAATGGCGCTTCCATCGATATGTGTAATGATATGAAAATGACACCTTTCTTCGTTACTGTCGAAAGGAAGAACACAGAAAATGGCGTTGTAGATACTGTACTGACCATACTAAAATATAAAGCTGATCGAAAAAATATATGTGGAGTGTTAGAAACTGCTTTATTTGTTGCGTCGGAAAAAGGTTATACGAATGTAGTAGAATTTCTCTTAAACCATAAAGCTAATCCAAACATTAAAAGCAGAGGAAAAATAACCCCTCTGTATATAGCTTCACTTAAAGGACATGCTGCTATAGTAAAACTTCTATTATCACATAAAGCTAACCCTAATACTGGAAGTTGGGGAAATATGACTCCACTTTTTGAGGCTTCAAAGTGTGGTTACATTGAAGTTGTAACGTTACTACTAGAATATGATGCTGACCCGAATTTGCGAGATAAGTATAGTCGAATTCCACTTGATATCGCATCGGAAAGAGGTTACACAGAAATAGTATCATCACTGTTAAATTATAAATCAGACAAAAATCACCGTAATGAGGATGATGTTACACCTCTTTTAAGGGCTTTGATGGCAAACCATACGGACACTGCAAAGGTTCTCTTAGAATATGGCGCTGATTACAATATTTGTAATGAAATTAACACATCACCTTTCTTCGTTGCTGTAGAAAAGGATAACACAGAAATTGTAGACATGATGCTACAATATGAAGTTGGGGAAAATATTAAGATTCGTTATGATACAATACGTTTTTATTTGGCTTGCAAAAAGGGTGATATAACTGCAGTGAATTCGTTAATAGAACAACCCATTAAAGTAAATAGCAATGATCACGAATTCAATCACTCAGCGCTGCATGTAGCTTGCAGTAATGGCCATAGTAATATAGTAAAAATACTTTTGAACAAAAACTGCGACATAAACATACGAGATAAATATGGCGCAACATCTCTGTTTCTATCTTCTTTCTTAGGCCGAACAGATATTGTTAAATTATTGTTAGATTACAAAGCACATGTAAATACTAGTGATATCTTTGGGGACACACCGGTTTCAGTAGCATCAATGAAGGGTCAAATTGAGATTGTAAGATTATTGTTGATATATAAGTGTGATGTGAATATCAGAAACAGGCGCAATGAAACAGCTTTGTATAACGCTTCGAGGGCTGGTAATACAGATATTGTTAAACTATTGATAGAACATACCGATCATCTAGATATGAAGAATAAAGATAATGAGACAGCACTCTATGTAGCCTCGAGAGATGGTAATGCTGATATTGTTCATTTACTTTTGCAAAAACATTGTAATCCAGATATCTGTAATATAGACGACAAAATACCGCTGTTAATAGCTTGCCATAATGATCATATTCAGGTTGTTAAATTATTGCTACAGCATTATTGGGATCAGAATATCTTCTATGATAACCTTGAAAACGCTTTATTTATATCTTGTACTGAAAATAGAATCCACATTATGAGATTGCTATTACAACACATCTATTATCATAAAAAGCAGAAAGACATCGAGGCATATGGACCTTTGAGTACTGAGATGAAAGGTGTTGACTATATCAAGAACATTAGCCCAAACAATCAAACCTGTTTGGATATAGTTGCTTCACATACTGGTAATATTGATATGTTAAAACTATTGATAGAGTGCAAAGCAGACCTTAATATCTGCAGCCCATTGTGTTCAGCTTCAGCAAATGGTTCTATAGATATTGTAAATACACTATTAAAACATAACGCTGATCCGAATATATATAATAATGATAAAGAAACCTCTGTATATATAGCAGCATTACGTGGTCATACTGAAATAGTTCAATTATTATTGAAATACGAATGTAATTCCAATATCTGTAATGAAGAAAACGAGACACCACTTTTTGTCGCTGCTAGTGAAGGAAACGTAGAAATTGTGAAAATGTTATTAAAACACAAATGTGACCCCAATATCTGCAATACGAAGCACGAAACTCCCCTCTTCATTGCTGTTGCTTGTGATCATCTTGAGGTTGTGAAATTATTACTAAAAGAGAGTAACCGTCGTACAGATAAATGCCAGAATAACGAAAACATGGGAACTGAAGCTGCAAAATCATCGTTTGAACAAACCTGTGATTCAAATATCTATAATCTAGAGAATGAAACACCATTGTTTAGAGCATCACGTAACGGCAACGCAAAAATAGTCAAATTATTACTTGAAAACAACTCAGATCCAAATATTTGTAATAATAAGACTGAAAGTCCCCTTTTCATTGCCACATGTTATAATCCGAATATATGTAATAATAATAAAGAAACCTCCGTACGTAAAGCAGCATTACGTGGTCATACTGGAATAGTTCAATTATTATTGAAATACGAATGTAATTCCAATATCTGTAATGAAGAAAACGAGACACCACTTTTTGTCGCTGCTAGTGAAGGAAACGTAGAAATTGTGAAAATGTTATTAAAACACAAATGTGACCCCAATATCTGCAATACGAAGCACGAAACTCCCCTCTTCATTGCTGTTGCTCGTGGTGAGCATGAGGTTGTAAAATTATTACTAAAGGAAAGTAACCTTCGTACAGATAAATGCCAGAATAACGAAAACATGGGAACTGAAGCTGCAAAATCATTGTTTGAACAAACCTGTGATTCAAATATCTATAATATAGAGAATGAAACACCATTGTTTAGAGCATCACGTAACGGCTATGCAAGAATAGTAAAATTATTACTTGAAAACAACTCAGATCCAAATATTTGTAATAATAAGACTGAAAGTCCCCTTTTCATTGCCTCATGTTATAGTAATTTCGAGGTAGTCAAATTGTTGATTGAGCACAAGTGTGACCTCAATCGCTGCGATGAAAATAAGAATACGCCTCTAACCAATGCAGTTAATGAAGATCATACCGGAATTGCGGAATTATTGTTGCATCATGATTGTGATGCTAACATATGCAATAAGTATGAAGAAACACCTTTGCACATAGCTGCAGCCAAGGGTTATATCGATGTTGTTAGATTATTGCTTAAATACAAATGTGATCCAAATATATGTAACAAAGATAATGAAACAACTCTTTTTGAAGCTTCACGTATGAATTTTTCAGAGATTGTAGAATTATTATTAGAAAACAAAGCTGATCCTAATATGTGCAATCTTAATAATGAAACGCCTCTAATCATAGCTTCAGGCAAGGGTTATATAGAAATTGTACGATTATTGCTAAAACAGAACTGTGATCTAAATATATGTAACACAGATATGGAAACGCCTCTTTTAAGAGCATCGTATGGGGCTTTTTCAGAAATTGTGGAATTATTGTTGCACAATGATTGTGATGCTAATTTATTTGATAAGGACAACATAACGCCGCTTTATTGTGCCTCATATGAAGGCCAAACCGAAATTGCAAAATTACTGTTAGATTATAGGTGCAAAATTGAGGTATGTGATGACACAAATGCTAGTCCTCTGTATGCTGCAACCTACTTTGGTCATACCGAAATTGTCAAATACATCCTAAACCAAAACACTGATAATGATATCAGTATAGAAACATATAAAAAGGTTCTCTCTACAGCTGTTGATAACTCTAACACAGCCATTGTGAAGTTATTGATGCAAAATAATTGTAATCCTAATATATGTAATGATGATTATGAAACTCCTCTTAGCACAGCTTCAAAAAATGGTCGTACGGATATTGTAAGATTATTACTTATATACAAATGTGATCCAAATATATGTAACAAAGATAAAGAAACGCCTCTTTTTAAAGCTTCGTTTGAAGGTTTTTCAGAGATTGTAGGATTATTGTTAGAAAACAATTGTGATCCTAATTTAAGTGATAAGTTTAACCAAAGTTCTCTTCACATAGCTTCCAGTAGGGGTCATACCGGTATTGTAGAACTGCTATTACGCTATAATTGTAATTCTAGTCTTCGAACCCAACGCAATGAAAGTGCTTTGGATATAGCTTCAGAATTGAATCATACTGAAATTATGTTATTATTAAAACGCGAGAACAAAAGATTAAAACGAGAGGAAACAAAAATGTAAAATCTCTTAAACCTTAATTTTTTTGTGAATTCAGAAAAGTTGACGATTGTTTTCTGGTAATTTTGATTAGATTTACAAAACTAAAAACTCGCAATTTATATTTTCCCATTAAGATTAGCATGCAGATTGTTTGGAAATTCAATGAATAAACTAGTACTTGTGACGATTGTTGAACAATCGTAATGATAAATGTATAAACTATTTTCTGAATTCACAGTATCTATTAAATGATTGTTCTAGGGGTCTCTGATAATATAGTCTTACAATCTCAACAAAGGTAATCTTGTTTTGTCCGTTTTACTTTAGATGTACTTTTGGCTGTTTGCAGCCTTTGTCACTTAATTCCAGATAATTCACAGACCCCAACATATTTTATCTAGAACATTCTTGAGTTGATATATATTGTATATAATAGTATATTCAAATTTGAATTAGATAATGGGATATATACTTGTATATTTGAAACAGTTTGTTTAGTGTTTGTCTTGCAAATGTAAAGCTTATTGCCTTAGAACTATTGTGTTTGAAAATGTTTGTATATGTTATTCATGTTATTTGCTCGGTTTTATTTTGAAATATGGTTTCTTCCTCTGATTTTTATGAATTATTGTTTTCATACAGTAGTTGTGAATGACCAAACAAATTTTAGCAATGTCACAATATGTGTAGTAAAGAAGGGATTTGTAATCATGGACATGTATAAATTGTTCAAATATATTTTGAATTTTTGAATCATCGGTGAAAACATTATCTAAGAGTACAACGTTTCAAATGCGATCAAATAATGTTACCGTTGTTGAATATTTAAGTTTAAATTTCGATACACTTCTTAAAATGAAATAAACATTTACATGATTAAAAATATATTATTTGACTTATCGTAATGTTTCAATAAATGTATACATTTTACTTATTAATGTTTTTTTTAATTATATTCACAAAACAGTATTAACAAGATTTGAAATTATGAATAATTGGCTGTTGAACTTTTCATTCATTGTAGCCTTGTTATTTCAACATAAATGAATATATGAATATTCCAGCATATGGAGTATCTTCCATTTGAAACGGTATTCAAGAGTACTTCCAATTATAATTTTCTTGATGGAGATTGGATGCTTACATCAAAGGTTCCAATATGTGAGGCATAAAGCTTAGTCAACTGGAATATCAGTTTTTATTTTTGTCAGTGTTTCTCAGTTTTTAATTTTTTATATTCTTTCTTTGGTATCATTGGTATCTCTGTGAAAACCTACATGCAAACTGTGAAACCACTCAAAGGAGAGAAGAATTGCCTACGTTAAAACGATTCATTTTACAAAAAAAAACAAATATAACATACATAAACCAACAACAACCACTGAATACTAGGCTACAGACTTGTGTAAAGGCATAATTCATTCATTTTACCTTTTTCCTAATATTAAAATTAAAAGGTGCAGGTTCAATTTCAGCGATGTCAACGTCAGCGAATCAATGGCCCAATTCTTCATTGACACATACATATTTAGAATAAGTGATGTATAGTATGTCTTCTCAACATCCAAGTTTTGTATCAAGTTGTTTAATGCAGAACAATTTTATCTACCGCTGTGGCCGAACATAGGCAAAATCTAATAACCTAAACAGCAATTATCAAATCATAATAACAAAAACGTTCTGTCAACTGCCAATAACAAATATTCCTAATAAAACAGAAGTGGAAGATACCGACGGTAGAATAAGTACAGAAGCTTTGTGGTAAATAAACTCAGAGAAATAGGGGCGAAATGTCTCAAGGGTATCCAAACTCATCACTTGAAAACAAATTTACAATGTCATGGAAAAAAAACAAAAGCAAAAAAACAACGTCGAAAAAAACAAACAAAAGATCACAAAAACAACATCAAAAACCGAAGCAACGTTAACCCAAACAAATACGGTAGGTTTATAGCTGCTTAAGGTAGATAGGGTGTCTTCCTCCATCTTGGATTTTGAAATACCAGAAATATTGGTCTTGATCTTTAATAGAATGTGCAATTTTTGAGAGTAGTAGGTAGTTCATGTGTAAGAGTTGTCATTTAAATATCGAAAATGACATTTTTATAATAGTTATGTCTGTATTTTACAAAAAAAAAGAAAACTTTTGTTTGATTCAATTTTTTCCAATATTGCTAAATAAGGGGAGGCAACTCAATTGCAAGGGCAGATAATTCAGATAAAGGTACTTTTACAATAGTATGTGTTAGGAATTTACGTATTCTATTATTTAGCAAGAAAACGGGTCCGGTGACCCCATTTTTTCTTTACTTATCTGAAAGTATACTATTAAAGCTATCTTCTCATATTTTATCTCATGTTGTCTAATGGCAGAAAATTGGGTTTTCTATGCACAATCTATACAAAATCTGTCAATTTTGAGCAACATGTAGCGTAAAAAAGGCCCCGTGATCCATTCTTTTTATTATTTTTTTTTAAAAGCATGATATAAACTACATTTTGGCAAATTATTAAAAAGTTCTATGGATTACAATTTAGACACCCCATCTACCTTAATAGTAAAAACTCGGCGATAAGTCTTATTCGGCAGGTCATATTCAAGAAAAAGAAGACATGATTTTGGTAACGACATTTGAACAAATCCGTCAACTTTGAAACAGGTTTTCCATAACGATCAACTAGCTACCTTATGATGACATTTTCGAATTTTCGAAGGTATTAATTGAACTGCGATTCAGCATTGGAATTCTTGGTTAGATAGCTTCCGGATACATGATATAATAAAGCATCCCTCTATCAAAGAAATCCTAAGAGGAAATGCAAATTCTTGAATATGCAAATGCAAATTCCATTCAAAAGGTGACAATTTTTATTATACTATTTTTATTTGTAAGATCAAAATGACGGAGACATTGAATATTTTACTACAAATGACATCTAACACTCAGACCCACACTGCATTAGAACAATCACTCAAGAACTATGACAACTCTCGACAAGAGTTCTTATAACCTTTCTGTTACATGAATAAAAGAGTGTAAATGTCTAGACCAGTGACAAGAATGATTTAATCAAAATTGTGGTATTGTATTGTACATGCTGTTATCTACACGTGTTAACAGACCGTTTATAAAATATGAGGCTCTCTGGCGCAAATTTGCAGAAGATATGAGTTAGCACAATGTGTGTTGTGCTACAGAAACGCCGGTAAACTGTAACCAACAATTTAACAAATCCAATGAAGTATGAAAGGTTTTTGGCAAATGGCCAGTAAAACTTGCATTTGCATTTTGTTATTGTGTTACAATTGTCAGCATAGGAAAAACGTATCTTATATCTCGTAATAGATGTCAAATCAAAACAACGGTATCGTTTGGTCGAAAGAACATAATGATGAAAAAATTGTAGAAAAGATATTTAGGTGTAATACAACCAAATCATGGTACGTCACATCCGGTTGTATACGAAATAGGTCGGAAAATAATATTCCCTTGAATTTGACAGTTGTTGGTTATTAATTCTAAATTTTATTGCAGTAACACGTTTCTGTTTCATAAACATATTGGGTTTTCAAAGCACCGTTATTTTTTTTTTGGGTTTCTATAGAATATTTTGAGGTTACATAATTACTAAAGCTTGTACACAGGTTAAATAAGGGGATACATTTGATTGGTTAACTTCCAGTGATGGTTATTTTCTTATATGCAATTAAATGCTATGTGACATTTTTTCTATAGCACTGGACAGGATTAAACTTTACTCATGCCAAGTATGTCTTTATTTGAAACAAAGATAAATTCTGCCCAATGTTTTTAAAAAGTGCAAATTTAACAAAGACTAATTGAGGAAAATCAATGGTGGTATTACACGTTTAGGTTACAATACACCATTGTGTATTATAGATGCAATCATTTCAGGAAGATCACATGGTAATCAGAATTGGGAGTAAACGAATCGTTGTGTGTAGCCGATAGTTTTGGGTAACATATTTTGTCGTTACATTGTAGTTGTAAAAACTGTTGTAAGTTAAGCTATTTTTTTCAACTAAACTTCCTATTATTTGTCTACAAATAATAAAGATGTTGCATACCGTCAGTCTTTGGAAAAACATTTCGACATTTCTTAAAGTCAACTTCGTTTTTTGGGGGGGTTGTAACACATTTTTTGAACGTCACTGATGAGTCTTTTGTATGCAAAACGGTAGTCTAGCGTTCACATTTTTAGTCATAGTATCAATAATGAGGCAATTTTATTTATAACCTGAATTTGAAAAAAATCTATATGTGTACAGGCAGATGTAGTATTAGAATAAGTTTGCAAAATCGATTTTGTTGTGGACCATTCCACGAAGTCAAGCTGATGTAGTATATTCCTAAACAAACCCAGAGTGGATCATCAGAGGAACAGATAAGCATCTTTATCTTCCGTCCTTACATTTCGCGGAAGTTGATTGGATAAAAGTAACAGCGGGGAGACAATGATAAGTTCATATTGGGTAAGTAGTTGTGATTTATTTCAATATACAATTAGTTTGTAGTGGTGTTCATTCCCTATGTAAAAAACAACACGTGTGTTGGGGAAATATGATAGATTTCAAAAGACGACGAAATAATGATAAACTATTGAAATAAATTCATAAAACACATTTTATGCCGACAAGTTACTTTTGTTGACGTTTTTGTTTGTTTTGGAAATAGGTACTTAATATTGAAGACTTCATCACTTTAATAGAACAAATCAAGCTATATCATATAGTTTGTACGATAAATTAGTTACACAGGTTGCTAGTGACCTAATAAGATAAATATGGGGTCAGTATATTCCATATGGGGACTATGTAACTAATAATATTTTGCATACTTACTTTAGGATAGAGCGCCATATTGCCTAATTTGATCTCGAAGGCGGAGAAGCAACACATAATCTATTGCCCTTATTATTAAGCTTTTAAGATTATTATTCCGAAAAGCACCTGTTAACTGTATAATCTCTCAATGTTATATAAGATACTCGAGTTTATTATCTTTAAATTTGTTCAGTCCCCTGTGGCGAAGGCTTAACCAGCATTTACCGGTGTTGATACTGTTTGTACCAATCTGATGTTCATTTGTTCTTGCTATTGTATGACATTTTTTCTTTTTTAATATCATACTACTTCTTCAGTTTCGAGCCTTGTCCACGCAGCAAACATTATATAATTAAAAACCAATTGTTCAGAGAACTGTTGAAGGTCTTTCCACCAAAAAACTAAGTATTTTTATATGAAAACAGTTAAAATTTGGTCTGAAATGTCATGTACAGCGTAAAATAATAGCTTATAGTACGTTGATTCCAAAAATATATGGTTTCTATATATTTTTTTAAATAAGGGAGATAATTTGTTACTTCCGGTATTATTTAACTGTTTAATTGACACTGTTTCCAAAAATATACGGTTCTATATACTTTAACATTCAAAAAGTACAAAAAACATAGCTACTTCCGGTTTACACAGGGTCACTTCCGGTTCCTTTTTCAAGGTCATATGGCTTGCAACTAAATGCAAAAATTTCCATGGCTTTATCATGTATACCTATGAGGTAAAAACAAAGGTCAAAGTCTAGAACGTCAATTTAACCTATGACCTTGATCTCAATTTCAAGGTTATCAACCAATGACCTCAAATTAAAAGACCCTAGGTCATAATTATATTTGGTTAACGAGTTATATCACCATATGCATATTTTTAAATTAAAAAGGGGAGAAAACACTTATTTTATGTAAGCGAACCTGTTTCCATTATATATGTGTTACGACATGTCGCAACTAACAATTCAGTAAACAAATGTTGTCGATATCTTGAATTGTGTTTGAAAAGAGGTGAAAATAAGCAAAAATTCAAATTTAGAAATGACCTTGACCTTTGACCTTGACATTTTTTTCTTTATTTTTGACCAAGGACTTCAAATTAAAACACCCTAGTTCTTTATAACTTATGGTTTACAAATTACAACTACATATTTCTTATGTTCTTACTATTTTTAAGATCCTGAATACATGTATATAATAAGCAAACTGGTGAAATAATTTTGTTGTAATCTTTAATGGTTACGCAGGAGATTTGTACACAAGAGAAACCGTGTTTGGGGAGATAACTCTTACAATAAAAAGTGTTTGTCTTAACAGGGTGAGTTTCAATATCGTATTACTTGTTTGATATCATACACAAAAAATCTAAGCAACATCTTGCGAACCAAAAAAGCACCGTCAGAAAAAAGTGGCAGAAGAAGAAAAAAAAGGAGTAATAATAATTAAAAACCAATTGTTCAGAGAACAATTGAAGATCTTTCCAGATCAATTTTCTAAATGATTGATAAGAAGCTACTTCCAGCTGACTCAAAGGTGGCGCCCAAGCAGAGATTTCTTCATAGTGATTCAATAAATATATGGGTTCTTTATATTTTTGCCTGAAATAAGGGAGATAATTTGCTACTTCCGGTTTAAATAATGTCATATTCATTCTCATATGATAGCTTTATTCACACAGATTCCAAAAATATATGGTTTCTATATATTTGTGCCTGTAAGAAAGAAGATATTAGGTACTTCCGGTTTAATCAAGGTCACTTCCGGTCTCAAATGATAGGTTTCTGTATTGGTGTTAAAAAAATAGAGATTCATCAGGTTGTTTATTAACTACTTCTAAAGGTTGAACTGCTAAATTTTGAATGGGATGATTGTGCTTCTTAAGGTGTTGATAAATGATACTTTTGAATTTATTGGGTCTTTTAAAACGATACAGATGTTCTTGAGTGCGTCTAGATAAATATCTTCCAGTTTCACCTACGTACTGAATACCGCATCCCGGTTTGTTTCATGTGAGTAAATAAATAATACTGTTTTTCAAGTTATATCAGTTTTCTTAATTGAAAGACAATGTGCGACAATTAACCGTGGACCTTATCGTATTGTTGGTGGAAAGACGGGGACATGTAAGTCATTTTTTGGCTGATACTTATCGATAGATGACTATCCACGATTTTTATTCTTAAAAATGTTAGCATGGTAGTATTTTTAGATAAGCGATTTTGAAGATTGAGACGTGTAGATACCCTTTGAACGAGTTTAGTACTTAATATTTTTCCGTTTCTAAGCTTCATATTTGTTTTTTGTTTGTGAATAATATTATATATGAGCAAAGGCTGGCGTTCAGAATATGAATCTGCATACAACAAATTAAATTATGTACATATGATAAATCTGTTCGGCTAAAGATGTCAAACGCTATCCGTAAACATTACCCGATGTTCAGGGTATATCAAGGGTAGCGACTGACGTCTGATTAAATAGTAAAATTGGGCTGAATATTAAAATACTACTTTTTGATAAATATTCCTAAAGTAATGAACTAGAGAAGTTCTCGCTCGAACACACACTCCATAATCTAGTATATTATAAGAGCATAAACCTGAAGACTCTACTGTCTCCACACGGCACTAAAGACAAACACTGAAAAAAAAATTGAGAATGGAAATGGGGAATGTGTCAAAGAGACAACAACCCGACCATAGAAGAACAGACAACAGCAGAAGGTCACCAACAGGTCTTAAATGCAGCAAAAAATTACGCACCTGGAGGCGTTCTTCAGCTGGCCCCTAAATAATATATATACTAGTTCAGTGATAATGAACGCCATACTAAACTACAAATTGTACACAAGAAACTAAAAACTAAAGACTAACACAGGCCAGAGGCTCCTGACTTGGGACAGGCGCAAAAATGCGGCGGGGTTAAACATGTTTATGCGATCTCAACCCTCCCCCTATACCTCTAGCCAATGTAGAAAAGTACATGCATAATAATACGCACATTAAAATTCAGTTCAAGACCATTTAATTTCAAACATATAGTATTTTCTTTTAGTTTAATGTATGACTGGACATTAGAAATAATGTGTATTCTAATGATTATTGTTTTAGGGTGTTACAGTAGCAAATGAATGCGTTGTAGAATGCGAACGGTTGGAAATGAAGACTGAGTATCATTACATAACATTCAAGCTAGACAATGAGATTCAAAACACTGTGGTAGACAAGACATTCCAAAGCAGCATTTGTGATTCAGGTATATACATATTTTCCTTATGTTGTAACTACAATCCCGTTCCGTTTTCTCGAATGTGCCCTACCGAATTAGACTATTAACCAGGTTTGTAATAGCATAATCAACACGACAGGTGCCACATGAATGTCCCTATGGTATATTTTGCCCTCTCTTATGTTACTCAACTACGTTACTGCAGAAACTTATTCTTCTGTGTTGTGGATACAACAATTACATAAGGGACATACAGATAACGTTAAATTGATGAGTCATCCGAGTGCTCCTTGAAATTCCATTTTAAACTATTTACAACAACTTTATCAGCAATCAACGCAGGTGTTCAGAGATAATTTTAACAATCAATTGAAAGGGCAATATTAATCAAATGTGGCTACTTAAAAAATCCAAAGATTTGTTCAGGTACATGTAATTTTTTCATGCATTAAAATAAACAATTGTTTTTACCTCTGTATTCTTTAAACTTTCATGTAATGTGTTTTCATTGATAATTTTGCTTTCAATGCACGTAATGTAATGTAATATAATATTTAAAAAAAACCAAGTGTGAACAATGAAAATAACACTTCATTTATGTACTGTAAACATATCGGTCTGAAGAATAGACATATTCGTTAAAGTTCTGAATCATGTCAATGCGTATTTTCTTGCAGATTACTTATTACAACTGTATACTGGATCATTTGATGGTCATATATATAAAATAATTAATGGCTCAATTCGAATTGATAACATGGGTTATTTGAGAAAGCATCATTAACACGTTTTATTGTTCATGCACAGGGCAAAGTTAAACTGTACAGTTACTCGAAAAACGAGTTGATTCTTAAATAGAATAAGAAACAAAATAGCAGATCAATTACGAAAATAAATAGATTGTGTCCCTTCATCATATTAATGATCTTTTAAGAAAAGTCATGCACGATCCATTTTTCTGGTCAAATGATTTGCTGTTAAAACGAACTTAACAATCAATGTATTAATATGAATTGGCCGGGTTGTATTAATATGCGATTAAATTCCTGATACAAAAAAAGGCAACAGTAGTATACCGCTGTTCGAAACTCATAAATCGATAGAGACAAAAAAAACAAATCAGGGTTACAAACTAAAACTGAGGAAATCGCATCAAATATAAGAGAACAACGACAGAATCACAACATTAAAATGTAAAACACACAGAAACGAAATATAATATAACAATGGCCATTTTACTGACTGGGTACAGGACATTTTAACAAACACATGGTGGGTTGATCCTGGTTTTGTGGCATGCCAAAACTCCCGCTTTTATGGCAATGTTAAATTTAATATTAAATGGGAGAACATATAGGAGAGAGAAACACACTCATAATAGCTAACAAAAGGTACCAGTTTTAAAATGTAATACACCAGACGTACGTTTCGTTCACACCAGACTAACCAGTGACGCGTAGCGTGGCAATAGCCAAAACAAGTACAAAGTTTAAGAGCACTGAGGACAAAGTTCACAAAGTTGTGCCGAATACGGCTAGGTTTTTTTTGCCTATGATAAGAACATCCTTATTATGTAGAATAATTCATACTTTTGCAAACAGTAAATTTTATAAAAAAATGACTATATAAAATATATATCATATATAAAAGATATACATGATAAAACTGACTAACTACAGAGTAAAAACGGGACAGACAGATTTTTGAAAGTGTTTGATAACTGAATATTAGTATTGTTTTTCATCTGAAACTATGTCTTTTGTGCAGGACCTGTACGTTCTTGATACTCTTCTGTAGCCTACAGACGAGTATCAAGAACGCATGTTTTTTTTTTTCATTTTTGTACACAATTATATATATAGCCCTGATTTTATAATGCAGAATTTTCATTTTTACCTAGTACACCAACCGATCAGGTACCGCCGAACCAAAACTGTATATATTCCCCAAGCAGTAAAAAGAATATTCGCTCCGTAAGAAAATAGTTTATTTCGAAATACAATTTTGTTTCAGCTTAATTGTTAGACAACTTTGTTCTACTAAAATCAAATGAATAGTTGAACATGAATATATATGTCCTTTTACAAGATAGAACCGTTACATGCTTCTTTAAACAGGTACTACTAAGTCAAATGCTGACAATTTGGAATGATATAATATAAAAGGAAGATGTACTATGATTGCCAATAAGAGAACTCTCAACAAGATACGAAATGACACAGAAATTAACAACTACACCCCACCGTACGGCCTTCAACGACAAGGCAAGCCAATACCGCATATTCAACTACAAAAGGCCCTGAAATGACAATGTAAAACAATTCAAACGAGAAAATTTATGGCAGTATTGATGGACAAAAAAAAAAATTAACGAAAAACAAATATGTAACACATAAACAAATGACAACTTAAAGCTATCTGAGGATCTTTATCAGCCTTATATTGTAGCTACATTATTAGGAATCATTATCACACAATTTTAAATTAATTGTCAGAAAAAACTCAGAAAAAATTAGAAAAATAAGAAGTATTTGACCGGACACCACATATATTTTCACAGCTTCAGGAGTTTCGGATGATTATGAAAAGTATAAATTGTTCATTCCAAATTTTATCAGTCCGGGATATTTATTTTCAACATTTTATAATTCCCTAGGAAAAATCTTTAGACAATTCATAAATTTCAAACACAAAATAAATGAACTTAGTTCACGTATCGTTTAGCGTACAGACTTAGCTAAAGAGGTTAATTCGTCATTCGCTGAATAACATAATATGAGATAACCATCATCGATGACAGATAAATGCTTTGTTTGCCTGCGAAAACAATGTTATTTTCAAATGTGTTACACAAATGATTATACACGTAGTTGAAATTGGATAACTTACTTAAAAGGCTCGTTTTTTATGTGTTTTTATTACTAAACAATTATGTATGCATAGAAATTTCGAAATTAGCTAATGTATTATATAAAAGACATAATGGTTGGTAAGATTGTGGTATTTGCATTTCTATTTGATAAGAAGGTGTTTTGTGATTTGATTTTTAACCTTTAATAAAGCATGTAATGCAAAGTCGTATTTGATACAATGTACGATTGTGTTATATGAAACGCCACCAGTGTCTGAACAGAAAGTTGATATACTTCGGTGATGTCAATGAACTGTATCATCGGCAGATACCACATGACATTGTAGATAAATGTTCCATATTAACTGCACAAATATTATATGATGGTACCTTAGTATAGATTATAGGTACTGACGTTGTTTATCGTCTTTATTGCATATTATAGTGGGCTTTTTTATTTGTCTTTCTTTATTTTTAACCTTCACTGTTTACCATTTTTAATTATATCCTATTGGCGTGGAACGGTATTTAAATAGTTGTATTTTAATTTTGTATACTTGTCTTTTGTTTTTCGCTTATGCGCTTTGACTGATGGTTTTGTTTCTGTAATTAACGAAATTATATGTAGAAAATGGTGAGTTAAACTTGGTTTTAAAGCTAGCTAAACTTCTCATTTGTACGACAATTGGATTCAATTCCATTATATTGACAAAGATGTGTGTACAAAACAAACAGACACTATTTGTAAAAATGTCAAAAATCTGGGAACAACAGTCAACATTGTGCTATAATCTTTATCACTTTGAAAAAAAAATGTAACAAAGAAACACGAAATGGCATTTAGACCCAGCATACCAGCTAAATTTAAAGACAAGGATACACAAACTTACCATAGTTCAATAACACAATGACGGGATGTACAAGTACAGAGCCATGGTATATATGTATCAAATACATATAAAGAGGGATATGAACAAAGCTCATAAAAGACAAGAATACAAAAATGTTTTACACCAGCACAATAAAGGGATGTATAACTACAGAGCTACGTCATAGAGACAAACATCAAAAGGTATATAGACTAACCACATTTATTTAAAAAAATGAAAGATAAGAATATGAAAATTATCATCGAACAATTACACAGTGACGGTATGTTCAAGTACTGAGCCTCGCAAAATGGATATCAATAAAACACAGACTAAACAGTAAAAGTAATATTTGTGAAGACAAATAAAAAAGAAGTATAACACGTTATCAAGATGATAAGCAACGTCAGTACCCAAAAACTATACTTCAAGACCATCGTGTATTATTTTTAAAGTTGATAAGGAATATTTATCAACCAAGTGAATTTAATATATTGCTACTAAGGTGAGGGAAATTGATGATTACACAATTAAAATCGTCTCGTTTGTCATAGAAACGTATACTTAAATTCTGTACTTCCCCTACCTTCACTTTTGGTCTACATCAGAATTCACGGCTGCTTTTAATTCTGTTTATTTATTATTAACATCCACAGTTATGCCTCTATGAGAAGATACATAGAGATCATATATGGGAACCAGTACGTGAACGAATCAATATATCTATGAATATTATATATCTCCCCAAAAAAGGCGTAATCTGTGAAACAGCTGTTTTTACAAAGAGCATCCTAGAGACTTTGTACATGCCATTTTATGTATGTTTCTTGGCATTGCTGTTTGCTTTTAAAGTAATGAAGATTATAATATGATGTCAACTGTTGTACTCAAATTGTTGACATATTTACCTAGAATAACAATGTTTAATATCTTGTTTGTTTTGTTCATACGTTGTTGTCAATATATGCATAATGTTTAAATGTTGCTCTGGTATCTATCGTCTCACTCTTCAAATGTAAAGCATTCAAATCAGAAATTACAGATGAAATAATAAACTGTTATAAAGATTTATTTATAAAGATAAAATATTTAAAAAAAGCTTATTACAGTAGCAAACCTTTTCTGTATCAAAAACCAAATCCTTCATCTGAAGCGAAATTTAACTTATTGTATAATAACTTTTTCCACGAATATTTCTATTAAATCCTTTTATAAATGACCATGGTCTTGAAATATATAATGGTCGTTACTTTAGCATTCATTGAGAATTTTGAATTGCAAACGAAACCACTGGATTAAACAAATAAATATATTTAACGACATTCATTTCGACGATGAACTAACATAATTTTATAAATCTAACCTGCTCTCGTTAGAATTACTTGCTTTTGTTGTCATTGAAACTGCGGCAGAGGTCGTATTGTACATGTCTATTGGATATTGTAATATTGTAATTATATCACTTATGTTGGTTATCTTTTGTATTCTGTTTGGTTTTAACTTTGTTATGTATTATTTGTTTAAATTTATATTGCCATAAAAACACTTCAAATGTTAAATGACAATTGCAATGAGTTTAATGGAATATATATCCTTTGTTAAATAGGTACTATTCACTATACTTTGAAAATACTGTTGCGGAATAAAATAAGAAATGAATCAAATTACTATTTTAATGAATATAATTGACATGGGCTTTGATTAAAATGAAAAACGTTCATCATTCCACATTTAGCCCAGTGATTGGTGTTTTCGTATGGTGGTCTTTCGGTTCCGTTGCAAGGATTATATCCTTGAAAAATATTACGTTCCCAGTTTCCATTATCATGATAGCCCATATAAGCTTTTATTTCGAACCAACCGTTAATTGTCTTGCAACAATCCATTTCAATGTCCACCAACCAGTAATGTTCTCCAAAACTGAAAAAAAAACCACTTAAGAATGTACTTATTAATAAGTCATGTTTAGAAATGTATGTATGATGTTTCATCTCCTTGGTATAATATTTCATTCTATAAAGGGCAATATATATTTTGTCCCATTTTACGTTTTCCTTAACTTATTACAAATTCTAGATTTTGTATGCGGTATCTATCTATGACAAAAAATCAGTACGAGCACAGTAAAAAATTAAAATACAGCAAACTTAGAAACAGTACTTGTATTATTGTTCGAAATATGACAGCCCTTAACTAAACTAACAATCAACATATCGTATCATATAGAAAAACTTTTCGTATTTGATTTTTTTCTTGGTGTATTTGGAAATTTTGCATTCTTACTCTCGTACCAAGTCTGAAAAGAACATTTCATTTTTGTAATGCTTCATGAGAATTTTGAATTAAGAAAAGGCATAGACAAAAATGGAAAATGACAACAATTTTACAATATTTAGCATTATAAGGTAAATTGTAAATTAACTGTTAACATATTTTGGTAAAATTGGCATGCAGCTTTGTGTCGTTTAACTACGTGTATATCTGAAAATAAAGCAAAATGATGCATTTATCTAAGTCTTCAGTTAAATGAAATTTTACTGCTTTACATTCCTTTAAACTACGTGAACATAATTTTGTAAAAACACATTGTAGCATATATATACATGATATGTGTAATCGGCCGAAAACGTTCTTGAACTTGCGAATCCATAATTATTTCTTTTAAATAAATTATATATATTATTCATGCTATTTTAATAGCTTATTATACATTTTGAGTTTTGTAATGTTGTGTCATTGGCACGGAAACCATGCATAGATTATCTCCTTACTTTCATTTGTATTTATAAATGTAGTTCACAAGGCAGCTGTTAACTGGAAAATAACTTGCATTACCTAGACAAGGTTTGTTGAGTCCGAACTAACCAGTCTTTGCTCTTATTCCAAATTGTCGCCCATAAGCAGAATAAACATGTTACAAAGATGCCATGTTACATTGTACACAGCTACAAGATCATAACAGATCATAATGTATACTACACTCGAGGCAAAAGTGTTCCCATTAAGACAGTTTTAAAACTAATTTGATTTGGATTTTTTGTGTTTTAACCTCTATTTAAGCACATATTTTTGGCTTTTTTGTGGCGGCCAGTTTTTTTATTTGGGAGTAACCCGGAGTGGACTGAAAAAACCTTGACCTTCAATAGGAAAACTGACAATACTAGTCAATTAAGATCAGAGTCGATTGCACCTTTTATAATTAAAGCTCACCTGTTCAGTTTGCTGTATCTACCATCACTTGGGTTGTTTGTAGTCCAGACAGCCGGCGTACCAAAAGCCCCTTCTCCTTGAAATGTACCTTGACCAGGCTCCGGTCCATGCCAATCCAAGAATCTGTCACCTTTTCGCCATGCATTATACGCGGCAAAATGTCCACTCGATCCAAGATCGTGGCTTTGTATTGGTATTGCACAATTATTCATTGATGCCACAGGAACACCTCTGCAACCTGTAAAATAACTTTCTTTTTAAACCACAATTATTCCTTTTTCATGGAGAAGATCAACTAAATTGTTCCTTCATACACATTCCGCTCTTAAGAAGGCTCGAGGGTATAACTATTTCAGAAAAAAATAAACATTTAATTTTCCTCACAATTTTTTTATATTACCATGAGTAGTTGTTATTTTATCATAATTATGGTACAAAAATCATTAAAAAAAAATTTCATGTTAGCCCAAGATGAATTTTAAAATGAAGATATAATTGAGAAAGCTCCGAATTATCTCCCTTTGGTGCAAAAATTCATGTTTGGGCAGTATAATTGAAATATTGATTTTTACTCATCGGTGACCTATATTTTTTAATTACAATTTTCAAATAAGCTCTTTTTAAATACACTATTGTAAAATTTGAGTCATTTTTGTAATTAAGTAATTTTTATTTCGATATATCCTTTATTTATCTTATTCATGTCATTAGTAAACAGAAAAAAAGGTACATTTACAAAAATGTATGCTTCTTTCAAAATAAGATTGTAAAAGTAAATGAACGGTAACCCCATTTTTTATTTCGTTTCTCTATTCAGTATAAGATACAGTTCATTTATAGAAAAAAAGGAGAAAGATTCTATATCTAATAAAAGATTTGATTTAGACCCGCGAACCCCCTTAAGCTCTGTGGTCCATGTGAGCTTTACGCATTGCTTAGTGTCCTTTTTATAACTCTGGCCGCCGCTGTCGTCGTCGTTATTTTTTACAAACATCTTTTTTTTAAACTACTTGGCCAAATGTACGGTCAAGTTTAACCTAATCTGGTTTAAAACATGTTTCTGATGGCCCTGCAATGCTACCAACAAAGCTGAAATGTTTTTAAAAAAAGACTCGTTATTGGAGTTTAAGCCCGTCACTTCTTGTAGTTCTTGTCTATTTTCTATAAACATGGTTTGCAGAACAAGATCTACAAACATGACAAATATTTAAACACGATTGACACTGTGTGTTAACTCTCAAAGAGCAATTCCCCTTGCATGAAGAATTTGTACTAAAATAGCCGTTGTTGAATACATAGGAGATGATGTAGGTGAGTGGCACTAACTCTTTAAAATCTCATTTAATATCGTAGATATTTGCAATTATAACATGTATAAAGAGAGTGTGTATGACCTTTCGACAATCCAAAAAAAATCCATTGCCGCAAAACAAGACAGAAAAAAACATGACAAACTAGAGAAATATTTTACGAGATAAACAATATTAAAACATAAGTGAAATTGGGCTTACATAATAGAGAATAACGGAATAACAAAAATAGTGAATGGAGAAGAACCACAAGTTCATAGAATTGAGAAGCATAACGATAAATTGTAGAACATACATATTTTTTTCTGTTAGTATTAAGTAATTATTGATGGATGCAACAAGATTAGTTTTGCAACCTGTAAAATTACGTACAGAGAAAATAGTGCATATCCATTTGAATATCAGTAGCCAATGTTTTCATAATAATACGAAATAAGAAATGACAAACAATATTAAAAAATCACAGGGAGAACTACAAAATATGCAGCACAATACAACCTGTTCTATAAATCACATAACATCCTGGCTATAAATACTGAAGACACGCAACATACCTGACCTGGGACGTCCATATGTTCCCCTCTAATAAACCATTTACAATCAACTTTTACTTATTTTAAATACGCAAAGGAAAATAACTCAAACACATATACGGACATTGCGGACCTCTTCGGTCAAACAGAATTTGAACACCTGATAAAATAAGTAGGAAATAGATGAAATAATTTTGTCATTATCTTCTACGGTTACGAAGGAGACGCTCATACTTATTGGGGAGATAACTCTTAAAAAAATGTTTTCGGTTAAACAGGGTCAGATTCAAAAGTGCAATAAAGATTTAATATCAAATAAAATTTAAGCGATAGCTTGAGAAACCCCTATACAACGGAAGAAGATAAAACAATAAAAATCAGAAAAAAATCACTAGAACTTTCAACAGAAAATTGGAAAGATCTACTTACAGATTGCGTAGCACGATATAAGATATTTCATAAATAATTCACATTACTAAATGGTTATAATTTCTACAGGCAAGGCAAGCAACATACCTGATCTGTGACGTTCATCTATCCCCCCTCTTATGAACAAGTGTTGGCCAGACACAGCGTATTCTTGAATGAAAATAACGGTTCGCTTAGTATCACTGCATTTCTTTGAAGCAATGGTAGTCCGTAATTGAAAAACAGAACTGGCGATCATTGCATTGTTGACTTTACTAGTAGTAGTAGTTGAAGGAGGATGCATTGTTTTCGGCGGAAGTGAAGTTAAAAGATGGGTTTTATTCAATATAACTTTGACATTCTGACAGCATGACTTCGTTGTAAACGACATCAATTCAAATTGAGCGTCTGTATATGAAATCTTCTGGTTCAGTGAACTGATATTGGCTGAAACTGACTTTTTAAGAATGTCTATACTGTTTTCCAGCTCCTTTGTTTTATTAGTTGTAAGCTGACATAGGTCATTCTGAATTGCAGCGCATTTGATCTCTAGTTTGGCAGTTTTATTTCCAGTCCTGTACATTTCTTTCTTGACTTGCTTTAATTCATCAATCAAATCCGATTTTGCAATTTGTAAACTTATTACTTCACTCTTTAAATCGTGCATTGTTTCTTTAAAACTCAATATGACACTTTTTATTTGCGATATATCTTCAGACGGATAATTTGAATGAGATTGTTTCAAGATTTCCACTTCTTGTTTCAGCAGGTTCATATCTCTTTGGAATGAAATAATCCTTTGTTCTTGTTGTGAAGATTGCGGATCTGCTGTAACTTGATGATTATTAGCCTTAACATCAATAAGAAAAGCAGATGCGTTTCGAAATAGAAGGACATCTAAACTGCTGAATAAAATCGTAAACATCACAAAGTAATAATGTTGTGCCATTGTCACTGTTTTTCTTCCTTGTTTTTTTTTAATCGTATTTATCTATCCATAATAGGTTTTTTTTATCAAATAGACTTTGCGTTGTTAAAATACATGTGAGGTAAATTTTAACCTTTGTAACCACGGTATAAGATAACACTGATAAAATTGAGAATGGAAATGGGGAATGTTTATTTAGGATAATCTTTTTGTAACACATAAGAGTAAATACAAAATATTTTATCTTTACCTTGACCTCAATAAGCAAAGATCGTTAAATGTTTGATAAATGATATGTTGTTTAAAGGCCGGTTTAAATATATCATTTGAATTTTTACAGAAACCATTAACATTTAGCTGTTGAAATAGAATTGATATATTGACTCTACATGTTGGTGAAGATGACTCAGAAAAAAACCTTTATACTGCGCTTTAACAAACTCGTCATAGATACCAGGATTGAAATAACATATTTGCGCCAGACACGCGTTTCGTCTTCAAAAGACTCATCATTGCAGCTCAAATCAAAACATGTTAAAAAGGCCAAATAATGTACGAAATTGAAGAGCATTCAGTTTTTACAAATTTTAGGATTATTGTCAGTGGGAAATACTTGTATCAACCTTATAATACATATATTGACTATTTATATTCCAATTACACCTTATGTAAGAATCCTTGGACAGGTTTTGATTGGTTGATAGCCAGTGTATTTTTCACGAATTAGTTGTTATCAAATGAATATCGTTAAATTTTAACGCCGCCGGGGTATATGCAAAAAAGACATACATTTTTTAACCCTCTCTGCCGTGTTGTTGCCAAAAATACTCTATCCAACTGGAAGCTTGTAATGTCACGATCATCAATGCATTTCTAACATTAATATTCGGTGTAGCATGTTCTTGAGGGGTATTTGTGAAAGATTCCAGTCTTGAGAATTAATTTCCCTCGTCTTACGGCTCGCGAAATTTAACATTCTCTCGACTGGTATTTTTCGCAAATAACCCTCCTTAACATGATATATCTGTTCAATATGAAGAGCAGGAACATTTTTTATACATACATGTATGATCAAATCTGATTGACTTCAGTTCATAATTAGCTGTGAGACAGATAGCCAAGGTTGTATAAGATTTTTACTTCGTGATATAATTTTGACAATCTATATCCACATTTAAATCAGTATAAAACTGATGCATACATGGCATATGCATATTGCAGAGACTGAGCAACGATAATTTAAATCAGCCCATTTGAATATTACAGGCAGGAAAATATGAACGTGCTTTAACCAGACGTTGTAACGTCAGAAAATCGTCTACATGTTTTTCCAACAACAATACAAGTAGAGAGGATTTGTTGATAACCACGAACAATGACCAGATCAATATGTAGTGACAACGACAAGTCAATAAATTTGATTACGCAACGTCATTTGCAAGACATAATTATGTCAATTGCTTATCAAATCACCAAATGCCATGGCAGACAGATTTATGTAAAACATTTTTCCAATAAACTGAAATGCAGAAACATCAAATGCTGAAAACTATTTACAGCCCTAATGTAAAATAACAAAATTCACAAAACTCACTGTATAGGTTAGGACATAGGCAAAATTAGAAGGTACAAAACTGATTTTTTTTATGCCCAACATAATTGGTTGCCCTGACATTCTTTTTGGCTTTTGTTACATACAGTCATTGCTTTCGACCGTGACACATCCATTGATAATGGTAAAAACCAGCCTTTCAGTAAATATCCAATGATTTAATTATAACCTATGACGTAATCGATTAAACTTACACTATAATTTTGTAAATATATTATGAAGTAATGACTGAAATATATGTTCATCCGCATTGGTTCAAAAGGTATTTTTGTCGGTTAACCGCTATTTATATACCGGTTAACCGCAATTTTTATCGGTTAATCGCTATTTTTATCGATTAACCGCTATTTATATGTCGGTTAACTGCTAATTTTATCGGTTAACCGCTATTTATACCGATTAATCGCTATTAATATGTCGGTTAACCGCTATTTTATCGGTTAACCGCTATTTCTTAGCGTTAATAACTTCTAATTTATCGTCTATGCACAAAACAAATAATTATTAAAAATAAGTAAGTGATTGATGGAGGAGGTTTATCGCTTAACCTGTTAACACAGTAATTTTAATTGCTTACTCCTCCCATTTTGGTCAATTAAAATTACTTGAAGAACGCCCACATGTTCCGAGCGTTGAGCACGTGGCAATATTATAGCACATAACACTATATCGCACGTCAGTATTCTTTATTTTATTTATGACAAAACGGATTGTTTTGCATGAATTAATCACCAAAAAATGGATTCATTTACTTATCAGCTTCCCCTCTTCTCCCACCCTACCTCCTTTTTATATTTACGCCGACATAACCACACGGTAGACGCTTTCCTGGTGGTAGAATTTCTCCTTTTCCTTTCTTAATATCATAATTTCTAGATCGATTTGTGAAATATTGTTGGTTGGTTCATTCTCTTTATAAAAAAAATGGGAAAACATATTAAGCGCTAGTTGTTTTTGGCTTTTTAACCATCTTTAACGCTTCCAAAGGATACGTAAGACGCAGAAATTAACAACTATAGGACACCTTCAACAATAAGTAAAACCCATACTGCATAGTCAGCTATATAAGGCCTCGAAATGACAAACGTAAAACAATTCAAACGAAAAAACTAACGACCTAATTGATGTACAAAATAATAAACGAAAAACCAAAACTGTAACACAGCAACAAAAAGTAAATAAAAAAACATTGGATGACAATAAAGTAGAATGTGCCATGGGAGTTTACAAAACATTTAATGGCACAAGTAACACGATACCGAATTGCATATCTCCCGATTTTTTAAATATTTTGTACACTTTTTGACTTTAATCCGAATTAAATCGGAATATGAAATACAAAATAGAGGTCACAATTTTTGTTTTTTTGTAATTTTCATTGGAAACTTAAATTTTATGCCAGGTTCACACTGCCGATCAGATCAATTCGATGATCCCTATTGTCCCTATTCCACCACCAAGCGAAACCAAAATCTTGATCGGGCCTGTTTACGACTTCTACCCGACTGTTATTCGACAGACTGTATATACACGATTTTAACTCGACCATCCACGACTCCAAACCGACCACTAATTGATTAAATATTCGATAATTCCGACCAATTTACGATCCACACGATCTTTACTCGACTTGCTAGACCAAATCAATTATACTCTATCACAGCCTGATCTCTACCAAACCAGATCGACCGAATCGTATAGATAGTCGGGAATTAGTCGGGTATATACAATTTTTATATAAAAACATCATATTTTATTATGCGACGCCGCAGTGTAGGGGTCATTAAGACTAATACCGAGTTCACACTATAAAATTTATACCTCGGGTTGCTTTGCTACAACTAAAAGTGAAGAAATGGGGTATAAGTGTTGCCTTTGTCCGTCCGTAAGTACATTGTGTACGTACGCTCTCTTCAAGCTTCGTCACAACCTTTGACCTGTCTCTCTGTGCTCTATAAATCCAACTGCTTTATTTCCATATAGATATTCTAATGGTTTTACTCGGACCTTCTGTGCACTACTGAATTTGACCAAACAAACGAAGAATGTGTCCATGGGACATAGATAATGCCCCAGCTTGCATATAACGTTATAAAGGTTCATTCCCCAAGAACGACAAAAGTGACGCCTTCCAAATTCGATCTTTATCTGTGTTTTATGATAATAAGTGTTGTGTGTAAGTTTCATAAAATTTTATTGAGGCTAAACAAAATTAGAGAACGGAAACTAATTGTGAGGACATACGTAGAAGACGAACAAGAAGGCGTAGACAGCAACGGATGCCGAGACGTCTAGGTTAGGCAGTGTGTAACACGGCGACCACTGTGTGAGTAGCATCAGAGACTTGCAGGAGTTCGACAAAGAGGACCCCAATGGTTGAAAAACTTCTTCAGAGTCTAAGCTGATATGTTTTGGGAGTTTAACTGGTCTTTAAATTTCTTGAAAAGGACACCACAAAATGAGATTTGTCACTGGATTAGTACTTATGTTAGATAGCAATATACATAAATTTGACCATCCCCTTTTCCTTGCTTTTTTACAAATGAAGCTTGCTGTTTGTGTCATATATATATATGCATACATGTATGTGTGTATCCATGGCAACTACCTATTGGCTAAAAACTATTGTAGAAAGGTGGTAAAGCTGTCATATATTTCCCAAAAATTGACCAGAAGTAGACTTGTAATCCCCTGGAGTGAAACCTTTTCTGAAACTGTTTACGTATAATTATCAAGAGATCAAATCAAAATCAGTTGTCTTTCGTCTTATTTTCTGTAAAATTGCGTCATAAAGTTCGTTTGTACGGTAACAGATAGTTGTTCATTTCTGTATTATTTGGTGTCCTGTGGAGAGTTACCTCATTGGCAATCATACCTGATCTTATTTTTATACTACACAACAGTCAAAAAGAAAATAGTTCATAAAACAGGTAAACCCCACTTTGGAGGCTATATTAGTCATTAGCATTCTAATAATGATTTTTTATTGCACAATTACTTTCATATCTGAAAAAAAAAACAAGGGACCAAAATGCAGAATCTATTTCACTTCCGGAACACCTGCACGAGATAGTCCCAGGTTTTGTAAGGTTTCGTGTTGCTAATTAGTTTTAAGCTTTCTATTTTGTGTTATATGGACTGCTGCATGTTTTTCTTCTCGTCGTTTTTCGTTTTTCTTAATGGCTGTGTAGGTATTTTCGAAATTTCAGTTTGATTGTTCCTTTGGTATCTTTTGACTCTCTGTTAAAATTTTACCCCTCCTTGCAAATGTACAGACCAGTACTGTACATGGAGGATTTTTGGTACAATTAAAAATAAATAGTGACAATATACTTTTGCGAAAGCAAAGTTATGAGAGTTATTCAGATTTGCAAACATTTTTACTGAATCGTGTAGCAATCATGTGTACTTGTATATGGCCGAGTAAAGATCGAAGAGATGTCGAATATGGTCGCGTAGATATCGGGTATTGGTCGATTTGGTCTGGGGTCAAAATAATATAGAGGTCGCGGTGATCTAAGCGATCGAGCATCGGTCGAGTTCATCTGGACCACAGATCAAACAGGTTGGCGTTGATCGGGAAATGATCTGATACTAATCAAGCAAAGGTCGAGATGATAGAGTAAAGATCGGTAAAATATTTGTATTCCACCCAAACTCGATCTTTACACGATCATTTCCCGATCAATTCGACCGTTACTCGATCTCTTCTTGTGTATATCATTTTATTCTGGTATCACCTAAGTTGAACAAAGGTATACAGAAAAACATATTAAATAACATTACATTGCATTGTACATTTGGAAAGGAAGCATTAAATATGAGTGACTGGCTTCTCGATCCTTACTCGAATGTTTTTAACATGTCAAAAATTATCGGGTAGAATTTCAGATTGATGACGACCAAGATAGACAACCTCGAGCATTCTTGTCGATTGAATCAGACCAGTATTACTTAATTTGTCATGATCGGGATTGATCGAGTTGATCTGATCGGTAGTGTGAACCTAGCTTTAGTTACTCGCACAAGATCAGCCAGATTCACACAGCCGATTAGATCAACTCTATGAACCCGATTGCTCAAATTCCCACGATCAAGCGGGACCACATTCTTGACCAGGCTTGTTTACGACTTCTACCCGACCGCAATCCTACTGTGCAAGATTTTAACTCGACAATTCACGACTTCTTAATGACTACATCATGACTCCAACCCAACCACCACTAGAATAAACATTCGACTATAAGACGAATTCACAATCTCTACAAGATCTCTACAAGATCTTTACTCGACTAGCTAGAACAAGTCAACAAAGCTCGAACTCAGCCCGATCTCGACCAGAATTAATAGACTTGATCGTAAAGGGGTCGTAGGGATAGCCGGGAATTGGTCGAGTAAGTGCAATTTCATTAGAAAAAAGTCGGATTGTCTTATGCCCCGCCGAAACAAATGAGACATTTAGTGTTACACTTGTCAATCCATTCGTCCGTACGTCTGTTCATTCCATATATTAGTTTCCGTTCTCTAACTTTGGTTTGCCTCTATTAACCTAATGTTATGAAACTCATACACACTGCTTATTACTAGTATCCTAATCAAATATCACAGATTAAATATCGTTATATGCGAACGGGGGCTAAAGCGTCCGGATAAAGTGCACCAAGGACTCTGGCACACTGTACTGCAACTACAAAGGATTATTCTCAGTCACACCATTAGCCTCCGTTGACGCATATTACAAGTTTATATGGTACAGAGATGGAAGTGCGTCTGACTCTTCAACCATTCTGAATAGAGGACTTTGATTAAGGAACTAGAAACACCCACTGCCCGGCGATATGGAGAACACTCATACCGGTACCTCATGATTGAATATGATGCATTACCATTGAGATCTGGATGAAGCCGTACTCCAGAGATATCAAAACCGAGACTATCTTATGCACTATTTCAAAATGCCAGCAGGTTCAGTTGAGTGGCAAGAGAGTATGATTTTGTTCATCAGTGCTATTGTAAATTAAGCTACTTGTAGTTTTATCGTTAAACCACTGATGTAGTTATTTTAATATGGCACCTTGTTTTCATGTGTTAGAAAATTGACAAGATTGATTTTAAAATAAAGGTAATTATGTCTTGTTTTGTTTAAAACTGTACTAAAGCTTTGGTAGATGTGTTGCCTTTTTTTACGTTTCAAAAATGATTCGAAATGTTTGTATTTACTTATTTATTAGATTTACTGCTCTTTTCTTGAAAATGACACCATTAAATGAGACTCGTCACCGGATTGGTACTTATGCAATATGACAGGTGCAATGTGTATTTGGTGGGTTTCGTGTTGCTAAGATTTTAGTTATAATGAGTTGTGGACTGCTGTTTGTCTTGTCGTCGTTTTTAGCTTTTTTACATGGCTGGGTCGGTTTGTTCTTGACCTCTGGGTGTGATTGTTTGTTTGGTATATTTGCCTCTGTTAAAGTACAGCTAAGTACGGTACACGGGGAAATTTTTGCGGATTTCATTTTCGTACATTTCAAAATAATAAGGACAATATATTCCTGCGGGAAAAGTTATGAGAGTTAATTAGATCTACACATCGAAAAGTGGTTGCGTTTGGTCGAATAGAGATTGGGTATTGGTCGAGTTGGTCTGGGATAAAAAAAAATAGTAGTCGCAGTGATCGATGACGTTGGTTGAGAAACGATCGCATTTTAGTCGAACAAAGGTCGTGATGATCGAGTACTGATTGTTCAAATATTTGTATTCAGACCAAACTCGATCCCTTTACGATCCTTTTTCGATCAAATCGATCGCTACTCGGCGAAACTCCGATCTCTTCTCGAGTGACTGGCTTCTCGATGCTTACTCGAATGTTTTTGAAACGTCAAAAACTCTCTGAAAGAAAGTCAGATCGATGACGAGTAAGGTAGACCACCCCGAACATTCTTGTCGAACTAGCCAGACAAGTCTCCCGATCACTTAATCTGTCTTGATCGGAATTGATAAGGTTGGTCTGATCGGCAGTGTCAACCTAGCTTTGGCTTCAAAAATACTAGACTTCTTTGTTACTTAATTAAATTCTCATCAATAAAATTACCTTTAGCTGTCATATATCACCATTTCAAAACCAAATTCAACTAAATTGTTGAATTAAACAGCTTTGCATAAAGTTTAACCTATAGAAACCATATATATCCCGAATTTTTCGTGTATAATTTGTTATGCCAATTCATAGCCAATGTTTAAATCTTTCAGAGACAGATGCCGAATCACTATAACGACCGAAAAAAAATTCCCTAGGACAGTGTTAAAACCTTAACACATTAGCACATTTACCCTAAAGTCTTAATGCAAATTAATTGACTAAATTTGTGGCTAAATTATATCATCTTATAATTATTTTGCATTAATTTTTTATCCCTCATTTTTTTTGCCAAACAACAACATCAAAAGAGCTCAACATATATATAAATGTTCGTGAGAGTCGGGCTCGATGATGTTAAAATTGGCTTTGAGAGTATTTTCATAGATTGAAATGATTTCCGTGTACATATTTTATTATCATGCATAAAACGATGCAACCTTGCATCCAATGTCGTCTGATAGGACCCGACACTGTTTTAGTATGTCGGCAGTTATAGCTTGGGTTTGTCCTCTAGCTTAGACTTGATTATAATTAAATATAAAAAAAAAAATCATTTACCAGTACATGTTATTATAAATCAGTCATAAATCTATAAATGATTCATCAATATCATGACAGATATGCCATCATTAGGGGTACAACTATCAATTGTTTGTTTTAAAAGTCTTGATCTATAGTTCGCATTTCCCCTAGACTTTTGTGATTGCTCTACATAACTAATGGTTCAACATTTAACACTTGTCCTCGTCAGACTGCAATAAATTTATGCGAATATTTCATGATACTTTATATTTTGCTATTAAAAAATAATGAATATATTCTTTCTTGTTTAAGTTTCTGTGCTGCAATATTTCAGTAGAATCAATAAATAATAATAATACATATATATATGTTTTGTAATTATACTAGTTTCGTCGTTTTTGACGTTATCATAACCACTTATACTAATCTAAAATTTGTTAGATTTGTATTAATTTTAATGGTCACCTGTTGTTTCTGTATCAGTCGCTTCATCTTTAATAAACCCTTGGAATACATGCTGTGATGGACAGCTATTGTGATTCAGATTGATAACATTTGTTTCTTTTAAATGTATTGCAAGGTCAAGAATGCCATATGTTGTAAATCTTAAACCTTTAGTTACAATAACACCTATAAATAGTTTGACCAGACGATGCTGATCTGATGCTCCATTATATATTATAAATCCATAACCCTGAATTTTCCGTGACGTTTCGTTTTCAGCAGAAACTATCTTATTCATTATTTCAAACATATAAAAATTTGCCACAGATTTCAGGTTAAAAGACTGCCGTCAATTATCGGACCTAGTACATTTATTGTGGTTTTTTATTTTTATTTTTTAATATATATTTTTTCCAATAAATTCAAACAAAAAGTAATCTATAATGAGTTTCATTCAACAGATGTATTTTATTACATTGACCGTTTGAACATCGACTTTGAATAAGTCAGTTTGGATTTTATAATTTTATATGGAGCCTAGGGCCGTAACTACATGGTCTGATGTTGGAAATAAATTTTAAAAAGTTGAAACAAAAGCTTTTCTTCAGATCATATTGTTTTCACGGCGAGTGTCTTGTAAAAATCAGCTGATTTCTCTTCACTTTTTTATGTTGCCCCTGTATATTTTTCGTGATCCATCTTTATAATCAGTGTTAAAGGTCTATTATTGTAGTTATGTGTCTTATCTGTACCCGGGTTTGTTTTTTGTTCATTTATTGTCCTACTTTTTGACTAAATTCTAAGTGTTGATTTTCTTTTGTAATTTTTTTTAACTTGGGAGTTTTCTTATACCGAAGGACCTTTTGTCTATTTAAAAAAACTACATGAAATTGTTAGAATATTATCGAAATTAGAGCTACGATGACGGGTGAACGGTTGTGTGGTTTGACAATGCTGCATGTCCACCGATGTCCAGATATTGTGCGAGAAAATATTTTAAGAAAATACGATGAACACAGAAAAATTTATCCTTTCTCCATGGGAGAATTGACTTAATATTAAAGAGTAAAAACTGGCCCTCTTCTTTGTAGATAAAACTAGATAGCTGACATGCGTTAAATTAACACGAGACCACCAATCTCCCGGTATTAAGTCAATTAAAAAAACAACATCAATGTATTGCCATATGACCTTTAACATTGAAGGACTAAACTTGCATTAAGTCGTGCGAATATCAATCTTTTTATGCCATATGTAGATCTTATTTGAGTTGTTGGGTTACTGCGTGTTGATGTTTAAATCCAAAATCATTATTATTTACTTCTTAAATAAGAAAAGTCAAACAAACTTTAGTTAATCGCATGAATTCACCGTTACAACGTACGGCCATGGTTACAAGTAGAATATAAAATGAATGAAGTGGTTATCGCGCATTAAATTACATACAATCAATATTTCAAAAATATAGTCTCATCATTTTATGCCATTTATATCAATACAATATGCATTAAAATCTTTTATCTTGAATAATGCAGTTAGGTGAAATTAAACAAATATCTGGAATTAAGAATTGATACTAGTACTCTAAATCCGAAGAGTATTAGTACAGAAGCGTATTAGCGCCACACATTTTTATTTTTTGTTTTTCTTCCTATCTTATAGTTATAACACAAACCTTTGCGAAATAACACAAACATATGTGTGTTCTAACACAAAGTGATCTTTGCGATATAACGCAAATCTTTGCGAAATAACGCAAACCTTTGCAATACAACGCTTAACCTTTGCGTTATAACGCAAATATCTTGATTGCAATCATTCATTAAGTTTTGTATAAATGTCCGTCTGTCATTCATTTCGGTTGTAATTTACTAGTTACTGTAGATAAAAAAAAGATACATACAAGGCCAAATCATTATAATAAATATGCATAGGAATAATGGAATACTTGAAGTACAATAATACATAAATTAAGACTGATTTGTGCATCAGAAAAGTATATAATTTAATAAGAAAATAGATATAGTATAGTATATATAGGAAAGATCAAGAATAATGTCATACAATTGTGAAACTTCATAGTCAAATCGCAAAATGATACTTTTGCTTTAAAATGATTTATTATTAATAAGGAAACATTTTTTTTAATTTTGAAGCAAAAATCTCAGAATATGATAAAGACTTTTTGATAGAAAGTTATTGAATTTTCATTTCAATATAGTTAAGTACTTTTAAGATGCCTGGGTAGCAATTTGAATGGAGAGAACATAATTTTATTAATTAAACATCTTCATTCTATACATTCATTATCAAAGGGTAGCTTGATTGAATCTAACCAACTTTACACAGTTCTCAAAGAGAACTTACTTTGGAAGTATATTTATATTCGGTTATAGCTATATAAGCAGGATTGATTTTTTTCTTCGGTATAACCTCAATTTTCTTGGTATACTAGTAGTAACATGGATATCGTTTTGGGGGACCTTTTATTATATAGTTTGCTGTTCGGTGTGAGCCAATGCTCCGTGTTGAAGACAGTACTTTGTCCTATGATGGTTTACTTTAACGAATAGTGACTTAGATGGAGAGTTTTCTCATTGGCACTCATACCACATCTTCTTATATTTTCTGCTTATTATTATTCAATGATATGTTCTAATTATTCAAGCATTTTACTTTGCAATGACTACAAAGGTGATAAATTTTAATATATTCAGGCTCCTGCATTAATAACTGCTGTTTCTTTTAAATCTTTAATAAGATTATATTAAAAACAAATGTTTGCGTTATTTCGCAAAGGTTTGCGTTAAACGCAAAGATACGAAGAATAATTAAAAAAAAAAAAAATGTGTGGCGCTAACACGCTTCCGTATATTAGTATAAGCTAAAATAATTGATAGGTAATGGATTTCCTTTTTGAGATATTTTTTTTCGCGGGAATTGGCTGACTTGGACTTTTACCTTATTTAGCATAGGCAATATTTGGCTCTCAATCGTGAGAGAAGAAATCTAGAATCAGCTTGAATTTGGTTAATGACCTTTTATGAGATATTGATTGATTGATTGTTGGTTGCTAGGCGTTTAATGGCAAATATTTCATGCATATTCAGGACGAGAAAAAATTAAAAATAAATGCATAAGTAGGTTCTGTAATAGAGCATCTGGGATTAAGGTCAGATAAATTAAGACAACCAAGGAAATGAGGGTATATTGGATAGGGACAGACATTTAGCCATGCGGACTCAGCATGGAGTTGTTGCAAGGAATCTTAATTTTCAAAGAGCGTGGCACTCTCTATACACATGACATCGGATTGGATGTCTCCATTCTGACCAGATGTTGCTGCACATTTGTACATCCCGCACAGCCAAACGGATGACCCTATTTGACGAGGGTTTTAATACCGGTCCCCAGTTACCCTTGTGGATATGATAAATTGAAGTCTTATATGCAATGAAAAGAGGGTAATACATGTATGGGGGAAACATGTTACCCTGTACTGTTAAAAAAAAAAAACCACAAGGAGTCCGAAAAGTTCACATAAATTCCTAAACCTGAGATGAATACATGCTTACATGTATTCCTCTGTTTCTAATTTCCGTCCCATATTCCTTTTTTGCTTTAAAAAAAAAAACCCCACCCATTTTCAAGTTGGTTACTTACTAGTAATCCTCATTCCTTATTTTTTACATTACACGCTTATGTTGTT
This sequence comes from Mytilus galloprovincialis, assembly GCA_037788925.1. Lineage (NCBI taxonomy): Eukaryota > Metazoa > Mollusca > Bivalvia > Mytilida > Mytilidae > Mytilus > Mytilus galloprovincialis. Next base: position 81,829,330 of record CM075336.1, on the reverse strand, counting down.
ATTTCACCTCTAAGAATCCATAGCTAACACCTGGGGTTTAAGTCCTAAAACTTTTCTCAGTGTTCGGAGCACACAAATTATGCTCGAAACATGAAATCTAGCATTTTGATTGGTTGATTTTGGAGTATGAGTACAACAAATTTATTCGAAAGTTTTATGACTTCAAGGCCAGAGACAGAGTATAACACACTAATTACAAGCGAATAAAGAATGAAAGGTAACAGTGTATCAGTCGAGCGCCGAAACCAGTGTGTACACACTAATATGGTTACTTCGCATAAAAGAACCCATAGCTAACACCAGAGACAAGAATAAAATCGGAATTAAATGGAACGTAAAACACACGTATTACAAACGAATAAGGAACGAATAAGTAACTGAGTATCAGTCGAGCGCTCAAACTGGTTCATACGACTTAATGGGGTGATTTCACCCCGAAGAACTCATAGCTACATGTAACACCAGAGACAAGAAAACAATTGTAAAGATTTGTTTAAAAGGTACAACAACGTATTACACACGTATTACAGGCGAATAAGAAACTAATAGGTAAAAGGGTATCAGTTGAGCGCTGACACGGGTACATACGCGCTAATAATGTTATCAAAGTTTACTTCTAAGTACCCATAAGTTACACTAAAGACAAGAAATTTGTTTACAACAATTTATTTGAAAAGTGCAAAGTATAACACACGTATTACAAGTGAATAGTAGACGACGAAAAAGTAACCGGGTATCAGTCGAACGCTGAAACGTGTATATATACACGCTAATAGGGTTATTTCACCTTTTAGAACTCATAGCTAACACCAGAGACATGAACAAAAATGAAAAGATAAAATTGAGAATGCATGAGAATGCATATGTCAGGCAAAAAGACAACAACCCGACCAAAGGGCAGATAACATCCGAAGGCCACCAATGGGTTTTCAACGCAGCGAGAAAATCCCGCACCCGGAGGTGGGTATCAGCTGGCCCCTAAATAAAATTGTGTACTAGTTCAGTGAAAATGGACGGTCACACATAACTCTAAAAGTAAACATATACAAGTACTAAAATAAAACTAGATACCCTAAGGACCATTTAGTTAAAGTTTGAAGATATTTGGCCATTTAGTTTCAGAGGAGAAGATTTTTTTAATAGTTAACCACGACAGACGACGGACGACGACGGACGCAAAGTAAAGGCATAATCTTAGATGGGGCCCTTCGGGCCCCGTTGAGCTTAAAATACACAGACTGACAAAATCAAGCTCATGACTTTAGACAGGCGCAAAAATACGGAGTTGTCAAACCAAGAATTTATTTAAAAGGTGCAACGTATAACAAGCGAATAAGGAATGAATAAGAAACAGGGCAAAGTCGATCGCTGAAGCGGGTACATACGCGCTTATAGGGTTATTTCACCTATAAGAACCCATATAGCTAGCACCAGAGACCAGAAAAATCAGAATGATTCTTTTTAAAGGTGCAACATATAACACACGTATTTTAAGCAAAAAAGGAAATAATAAGTAACAGGGTATCAGTCGAGCGCTGAAACGATTACGGGATCCCGCTTATATGTTTAACCCCGCCACATTCTGTATGTATGTGTCTGTCCCAAGCCAGGAGCCTGTAATTCAGTAGTTGTCGTTTTTTGATGTGTTACATATTTGTTTTTCATTCATTTTTTTGTACATAAATTAGGCAGTTAAGCCTCGGTCACACAAGTCAGGAATATGACAGTTGTTATCCATTCGTTTGATGTGTTTGGACTTTTGATTTTGCCTTTTGATTTTTGATTTTCCTTTTTGAATTTTCCTCGGAGTTCAGTATTTTTGTGTTTTTACTTTTCACACCTTACCGGATGGCACTAACGGACGCCTAACGGATGAAAATAAAAGTTGTCCGTTGACAAATTTAAATTGCTATCCGTTGGGAGTCCGTTGATGTACTGACCGAATAAAACGGACGCTTAACGAATGCATAACGGACATGCAACGGATATGCAACGTACGAGAAACGGAAACGTACCAGACAGAACGGATGTCGGATGTACACCCAACGGACGAGTGCCGCATAAAACGGACACCTAACGGAAGCGTACCGGATAAAGCAGATGAAGGAAAAATTAAAGACGACAATAATGATACATGTAAATCGCATAAATATTCAAAATGTTTCTGTGTAACTGGTTTTGGTTTGTTCTTCAAAATGCCGCCAGAGGGCAGTGTCTGGCCTGAATAAGAGCTGCTTGATTGTGAAGACGTGCCTTTACTCTAAGATCGATTATGAATAATAAGAATTCACCAACCTTAAGAAATCTGACATACCAATAATTGGCATTTCTGACGCGAAATTTTCAATTGGCATTTATCCGTTTCAGATCCGTTCACCATCCGTTTTATCCGTTATACGTCCGGTAGGAGTCCGTTTCTCATTCGTTTTACATCCGTTTTATCCGTTTAACGCCCGGTAGAAGTCCGTTGGTGAATTTATCTTCCAGACCTCCAACGGAAGTATAACGGACACGTAACGGATACAAAACGGAAACGAAACGGACAAGTACCGTACAAAACGGACGGCTAACGGACGTTCAACGGACATTTTATCCGTTGGACGTCCGTTCAAAGTTTTGAACATGCTCAAAATTTTCCACCGGACAGAACGGACTTCGACGGATAAAACGTACGCTTAACGGACATGCAACGGATATGGACGGACGTCTAACGGATAAGAACGGACGTCTAACGGACATGAACGGATTAAAAAAAAGTTATCCGTTAGGCTCCGTTCGAGCTATCCGGTAAGGTGTGACCGAGGCTTTAGTTTTTCTCGTTTAAACTTTTTTACATATGTCATTTCGGGGGCTTTTATAGCTGACTATGCGGTATGGCTTTGCTCATTGTTCAAGACCGTACAGTGAACTATAGTTGTTAATTTCTGTGTCATTTGGGCTCTTATGGAGAGTTGTCTCATTGGCAATTATACCACATCTTCTTTTTTTATACATATGCGCTAATAGGGTTATTTCACCTCCAAGAACCTATTGCTACATGTAACACAAGTGACAAGAAAAAAAGTAACCATTTTTTAAAAGGTGCAACGTTTAACACATGTTACAAGCGAATAAGTAACAGGGAATCAGTCAAGCGCTGAAACGGGTACCTTCGCGCTTAAAGTAATTTCACCTATTATATACAAACCAAGAAATTTTACCAGTGATATTAAGAAAGTAAAGCATGTAAATTGTAGACATATAAGGAGTAACAAATAAGGACTAATGAATAGGTAATGAATAAGGAATAAGTAACGAATAGGTAACACATAAGGAATACAGAATAAGTGACGAATAGGTATCGAATAAAGAATAAGTTACGAATAAGGAATAGTAACCAACTTGACGACCCTCATTTTGAGTTTTATTTTACTTCAAATTCAGCATTTAACATTACTTACGTAATTTTTCGAGAGCAATATTAAAAACGTCTAGTGTTTCTTTGTTTAGATTGTAATGGAGCTGATTTGAATCAATATTTTTTTAGTTTTTTGTCGAGCCTGCGACTTTTGTCGCAGAAAGCTCGACATAGGGATAGTGATCCGGCGGTGGCGGCGGCGCCGTTAGCTACTTCTTAAAAGCTTTATATTTTAAGGTGGAAGACGTTGATGCTTTATACTTGTATATAGATGCCTCATATTACGAAGTTTCCGTCAGTCACATGTCCGATGTCCTTGAACCCATTTCATGGTTCAGTGACTACTTGAAAAAAAAGTAAAGATTTTTTGTAATGTTAAATTCTCTCCTATTATAATTAATAGGATAACTATATTTGGTAGGTGCGTACCTTGCAAGGTCACCATGCCCGTCAGACAGTTTTCACCTGACCTTGACCTCATTTTATGGATCAGTGAACAAGGTTAAGTTTTGTTGGTCAAGTCCATATCTCAGATGCTATAAGCAATAGGTCTAGTATATTCGGGGTATTGAAGGACTGTAAGGTGTACATGTCCAACTGGCAGGTGTCATCTGACATTGACCTCATTTTCATGGTTCAGTGGTTATTGTTAAGTTTTTGTGTTTTGGTCTGTTTTTCTTATACTGTATGCAATAGATCTTCTATATTTTGTGTATGGAATGGTTGTAAGGTGTACAGGTCTACCTGGCAGGTGTCATATGACCTTGACCTCATTTTCATGGTTCAGTGGTCAAAGTTAAGTTTTTGAGTTTTGGCCTTTTTTTCTAATACTATATACAATAATAGGTCAACTATATTTGGTGTATGGAAATATTTCATGATCTACATGTCAGTCGCGCAGGTTTTATTTGACCTTGACCTCATTTTTTACGGTTCATTGCTCAGTGTTAAGCTTTTGTGTTTTGGTCTGTTTTTCTTAAACTATAAGCAATAAGTCAATTTTATTTGTTGTATGAAAGAATTGTTAGCTGTACATGCCTACCTGGCATTGTTCATCTGACCTTGACCTCATTTTCATGGTTCAAAGGTCAATGTTTAGTTTTCTTGGTTTATGTTAAGTTTATGTGACAGTTGTAATAAAGCTTTATTATAAGAACTATCAACATAATATCAATTATTAGTAAAGAAGGCGAGACATTTCAGTGTGTGCACTCTTGTTTTTTATATCAATTATACATAAATTACGTTACTTGAAATCTTATATCCTATTGCATACGCCGACATATAGAGAGAAAATACACACAATAATCTGGGTCCAAAGCAACTTTGCCGTCAAAAAAAGGAAAATTAACAACAAAGAACAAAAAATCGTCTCTTTTTTAAATAGTAAGAGTTTTTCGTGTGAAACTGGAATATAATAATTCAAATCTAGCAAAATACAATCATTTCTGTATATTAAAGATTTATTTTCAGCAAGTTCCTATGCGTAAATTTCCGCAGAAAATGCGATTTTTTTTTTAGTTAAAGCAAAAATATCATCAAGATAACGGTAAGCGTTTTTTAAATTTACTCCAGACGGATCTTTTCTGAGATTGGCAATTTTAACACTCTTATCACAGTTTCAGAAAAAGGCTTTTGTATGAGTTACAGAAAAATAAATCTGCAATCGTGAATTTAACATAATATCAAAATAAAACCTTATAACATGACCGATTAATTACCGAACCACAGTGTGATATGATTGATCTTCCAGGAGAAATAACATTCAAGTTCATTTGATCCAGCCTGTGGTCACTGTTGTATTTGTTTTAACTTCTGCGTTTCGAGACGGGAGCTTTCTGGAGGAATATAAACTCTACCTTTATTTAAATAGCTGGAAATGATCAATTTGACAAAGATAATTGATTGTGTCATTAGTAAGTAATATTCCAAGATAGGATTGCCTTGAAGTTACACCATGACCTTCCCTTTCTGTATTTTGATTCTAATGCAGATGATTTAAGTCCAAAGTGTTCAGTTTCAATAAGAAAACCCTGAGTATATTAGATATTGTTTTTATTTCATGATTTTTTTTTTCGAATATAAAAACTGACAAATTCATGTTGACATTGCACAAAATAAAATGATAAATTATAAAAATATCTTGCAATTTAACTTAATCCTTAATGTACAAATAGTCCCCCCCGAACATCCTATTTCCATTACTGATTTCCCCGGTTATAAGTACTGATGCTCCCAAATTTTGAAGCAGTATGCAGTATATCCTTAAAAAATAAAGATATAACCAGAAATATTTGCAGTACATATAATATATATATAATAGTACGAATGAGGGTTTGGTGAAGAGGGGAAGAGAGAGAAGATGTTGGGTCAATTAAGAATTCAATATATACGAGTGTCCCATTTCAGTGTCAAATGTTACAACCGAATGTTTATATGACTTAGCAATTGGAATGTCCTGGCTTTATAAAATAAAGTTTAGATCTGGAAAGTAAAATTAGTAACTATACTTTGTTTTCCGTCTTATCTAAATTGTAAAATAAATTGCCATTCCCTTAACCATTCGTCCAACTTATTATTTCGTGGTCAATACCTGGTTCGATTGGCAGTGTATTAAGACCGAGATGCTGGTCCAAACATCATCAGAAAAAATATCTACTAATAAAACGAGTAAATCAAATATATCATTAGTTTATATGAAATATTCTAGTCTTAGTTTTTACTGATTCTTGAAGGACTTCAGCGGGAAAATGACCAAATACAGATTGTTTATTATCCAACGTTATCAAATAACTTAGAAAAGTCAGACAAAAAAAAAATAGAAGTGGCTAATTTTTTTTAGACTGAGTAATTATAATTTAACTGCTTAAAAAAACACCAGGTATATACATTTCTATGAGTTGATGAACAGTTTGCCATTTTAGGCGGAATTTTGACAATATTTATAACACGTTTGTTTCTCGTTATTAAATACAGTTAAACTTTCTTATTAAAACACTCTCTCCATTGCTCTATACCATCACGAGTCGACTTGTTACATATATCGGACATAAATCGAAACGTGTATGCTATATCCACCTTTTTTTTTAAGATTTCAATAACAATTGCAATAAAACAATTATAGAGAAGATACATTCTTCAAGTGATTTATTAAAAAACTATTGAATTAAAGCATTGATAGAGTTTTTGAATATCATCAACAACGTAATTCAATAATATAGAAAACGTATGATAGATACTTTTCATGTCTGTGGGCGAAATATGGTAGAGGACACTTTTTCCTTTTCTTTTTTAAAATTAGGACAAAATTAATATATGTGCATGTTAGAAGATTACGTTTCTCGTCTTCATTACACATGGTATCATCAATCGAATTATCATTTATACAGATTTGTACCTTTATATTGTAGGAGTGGAGTATACAAGTACCTCTATTTAAATTTAAAACATCGTCATAATTATTTAATATTGGTCCATGAAATCCAATACATTTTGTCGTATTAAAAGTTTAAAATAAAATAAATAAAACAAAAATTGTTGCATACAATAAAGTGTAATGTGCTACATAGAATTGCCACGTGTTCAACACTAAAATTGTGTGTGTTCGTTTGCCGATTAACAATTCTATAACTTGGGTGGGAGTGATTGGCCAAAAATAGATATATGGGAGGCGTAAACAATCCACACTACTGTTTTAACAGGTTGAGCGATACAATTTGTCCATCAATCACTTACTCATTTAAAATAATAAGTTATTATGTGTATACACTATAAATTAGAATTGATTATGTTATAAAAATAGCGGTTAACCGATAAAAATAGCGATTAACCGATAAAACAGCGGTTAACCGATAAAATTAGCGGTTAATCGACATAAAAGTAGCGGTTAACCGACATAATAGTAGCGGTTAACCGATAAAAATAGCGATTAACCGATAATAGTACCGGTTAATCGATAAAAATACCTTTTGAACCAAATGGTACACCATAAATCTCATTAACATGTCGTTCTGTATTGGTACAGTTTTTTATCTTTCATTTATGCATTTAAGGCCGTACAAAGTTTGGGCTTCAAAAGTCCACATAATTATTGACTTTATACAGAAAATTTATCCTTTTAAAACATAAAATGTTTCGAAAACAATACGTTTCTACAAAGCAAAATCATTTCTCAAAACACTCCAAAAAATTTCATTTCGATTGGTACAGGAGTATTGTCATAAAGTGTGTTGAAATTAACAGTGGTATAGCAAACATCGAATTCCCTCACACAATCTTGTTAGGCACTATAACACAACACCGATTTTAGGTCAATGTGAACACGGCCTTATTTGTACACACATGCATTTATTCTGTATTTTGGCATTAAAGAATTTTAGGGCTTATTCTAACTTTTTTTAACGTAAAATAAGGTCGGATTAGTAATATCTTTCTTAATAAAATACTATGATACATAATGTAACTTTGTTTATCAAATTCCAGCGTCTATATCACGTTTTGTTAGAAATGAAGTATGTTTGTTTACTTTTTTGTTCATATTCACTCGAAAAAACCCGATCAAATCTATCGAAAAACCACGATCCTAGCCGGACACTATACCTACCGTGATACTGACATAACGCGAAATAATATCTTTGTTTTGTTATCCTCTACAAACATTTTGGTTTAATAAAGGGACTCTAACTACAAGAAATATAAAAAATATAAATATGATTATTTTTGTTTAATCGTGAATTAAAGTGAAATAGTAAAATAAGATATCGCATTTAGAAGCCAGTAGTGTTCAATATTGTCATACAAAAATAAGAAACAATGATGATCATGAATTAATCACTTACAAGTGAATAATTCGACCTCATTGAATCCGTATTCATGTGAACTTCAATCTAAACCCTTAGCTAGTTTAGTTAAAACATATTCATTAAGAGTGGATTGGTAAACAAGTTTTGCAACTTATATTAATCCCTTTCAACTTTGCGGGTGCGAATGCTGCCTTGTAGTGGCATTAGCCTACTCTTTTCCGAAATCTACAAGGGTGTCTTTAACGTGCAAGAGATGTGGCTCTCTCTTCACACGGGTCAGCCATTTATCGTTCCCTTCCGATAGACTATCATCGTTTCCTTAAGACCATACTCGCAAATGGTGTCAAGGGATAGCCGAAAATTAGAGATGGTAACCTCATGCAATGTGAGTGTTTAATTATTTAAAGAAAAAGAAGGTCAACATTGAAAGTAAAACAAAGGTAAATTATTCGATAGACTGATTCGATCCACAAAATATAGTTTTTATACAGGGAAAACCGATGGTTAACATATTTTTAATCTATAATATGAAATTTAACAGACCTAGACAAATCCAAATGCACGGGTCTGTCATCTATTTATATCTATATTTATGTTTATATCGCTAACATGGCAATCGCAGGTCAACTTGACAGGTAATTCGATGGCGTCTAGACTAAAATACAAACAAATCGAAGCTACATATTTTCAAGCCAATGTCAGGTAAATTTTTTTTTGGTTCTTTTTTGGTATAATTTGAATAAATGTTTTACATTGTTATAAATCAAATTTGAGAATTGGAGTCAAATCAGTGAACATTAATTGACAGCTAGTGCCACTTTAATATACTATGAAAATCACAACAAAATAATCTCTGAGAACGAAGATCCTTGTTTGATTATTTATTGACCTTGCAATGACAGAAGAAAAAGGATCTGTTTTAACAACAAATTCTTTAAACTACATGTGCATGATATCAACACGTAGGTTTGTCAATACGGACATTATTGAACAGCAATCCCTTTGAAAAACGGTTGGTAGACAACACATTAAATAATCCAATCTAAATTATTTACGATCTTATTTTGAAACATAAACGGAATTAAAACTATATTTTGTTTCTTTTTAACAACCTTTGTCATGTGTATTCGTTTGATTCGAAGCACATGTTTACAGTACAACTATTATCTTTTCCATTTTTAAATGTTTGATTATAAAAATAGTTCAAAGTAAGGATCCCGCCCCCTATGTATTGTAGGATGCACAAGTAAACATATTTATCACCAATATCTGACGAATATTCTCCCTGAACTTGAGAGATTTCTTCATCTTTGAGGTATATGTCCTTAAAGTCATTCACTCAAAAGCCCGCATGTGTTTTGTAGATTCAAGGAGACTTAACCGATGCGCAGACTTTTTACGTCCTTGAAATTAAATGGACAAACTGTTGCTAAATTGACATAATATCAACCTACAGCGAACTTCGTCCTATTTTCTGATAATGTATGTTTATTTCAATGCATATATACACATCGATACCCACTAATACTTTTCTATCATAAATATAAGATTCAAAGGATTTGATTTCTTTAAAAAAAAAACGTAAACAATTTAATAGGTTCAAATTTACATGCTTTAATTATTTTACCATATCATCAATTATCAAGTAATGTTTATTAAAAAAAAACCCATCAAAATATGATTAGTCAGATAAAGTTTGATAACGAAAATCGCATTTTGTTCAACTTGTCAATCAATCGATTATTAAATTTACTACTATATAAACACCCATTAGTTAACTGTTCGAATATGTTATATTTGACAAGGTAAGACTATTTTATTTTATTTTATTGTATTGAATGTATATTTAACTTTTTTAATTGATATCGATTGCGCATGGGGAAATCCTTGTACAACTGATGTAATTCGAAGCGATACCCGAAACTCGTTTTTTTTTTATATTATTCACAGTGAACTGTAACGCTAGTTTTTATTAACATCAAGCAACATATCAACGGAAAACCATTGTATGTTCGAGTTCAAAAGCCGTTAGGCAGCTACGTCTTATATGTTGACGTTATTATTCTCTTTATGGCAAAAACATGATTCTGTACTCAGTTATAGTCATGATCTTATAATTATTTTTGAATATAGGGTATAAATACCAGTACGTTTACTATTCTAGGTTACCGGGTATACATCACCATTTACCTCATAACGATTTCTTCCATTGTTTCAGTGAATAAGTGAAATTAGAATAACACGTTACTACTAAACAATTCTGTAAATACATGTAATTACTTATCAATTTAGTAATTACAAGTATTTACTGATTGTTTCGGTTATAACAGGTAATAACTGAATATATTTGTCATTTTTACTGCTGATTACTGAATTGTTATTTTGTTTCAAAAATGATCTGAGCGACACTGATGAGTCTTATGTTGACGAAACGCGCGTCTGGCGTACTAAATTATAATCCTGGTACCTTTGATAACTAATTACACCACTGGGTCGATGCCACTGTTGGTGGACGTTAGTCAATGCTTCGGTGTTGACATGAATTTCAATAATGTGGTAATTTTTATAAATTTCCTTTTTACAAAACTTTGAATTTATCGAAAAACTAAGGATTTTCTTATCCCAGGCATAGATTACCTTAGACGTATTAGGCACATTTTTTTTGGAATTTTGGATATTATTCGTTCGTTTCTCTGTCCTATATTTTGGTCCTCAATGCTCTTCAACTTTGTTCATTATTTGGCCTTTTAAACATTTGTTGATTCGAGCGTCACTGATGAGTCTTTTTTAGACGAAACGCGCGTCTGGCGTAAATATATAATTGTGATCCTGGTATCTATGATGAGTTTATTTATGCCACTAAACAAAGTTCAACCCACAATTTTTTTCTTCTTAAAATACCCTGTACCAAGTCTGAAAAATGGCCATTGTTATATCTTATTAATATTTATCACCGCAATAGTCTGAAAGACGTTTATTCTGTCAAATTTTCGTGGAAATTTATAAACTTTGATTAGACAGCTTAAGACAAAATGACCATATCAAGAGCAACATTTTGAAATTATTATGTCCCTTTTGTCGTATTGTACTTATATACTGAACTGCTATAACTTTGTCTAACCTTCATGCAAATGTTTTACACTTTGGCATAGGGGTTTTTAATAAATGAGAGCAAACTTTGAAACATTCATCTTTGTATCATATTCAGTTATTTTTCAAATGGGTGTAGTTTATTCTGTTTATATAGTTTCTGCATCATATACATTGTCATTTTGTTAAGGTTGTAAATTATCTAGGTTTGTTTTCCTTTTCTTAAAATACTATACCATGTATCTCGCAGTGATTTAACAACATTTTTTTTTTATTAAAACAAAATGAATTGTTTTTTAATGTTTTCACTAAAATGTACTACACCTTAAAAACTATTTTGTATTGAGAACAGGGTACTTAATCTTGGGTTCTATCGGTCTTTGTCTATTTTTTATTTGGATAAAAAAATATGTCAACACACATTATTTGTAAATTTTAAGATATTTTATGAAAGATAAATCATAAGTTTACCATTCACACTGACATTTAAATTGTAAGCATGGTTACTTATACCACTACTTTTTACTAGATACATAGCCTGTTACCTCAATCCTGAAATAAAACACGAATATAGCAAACATAGCATTTGTTATCAATTTTTATAGTCATATAGAAATATGAGCATAAGCTTAGCCAACCAGATACACATACACTGCCTAGGTTAAAAATCGACCTAAGTGAAATATACCTGTATATAAATGTACAAGACTTTTATTGATGTTTGGAATTCAAATACAAAATGAAAGATGCGTTGTGATTTGTTTTGTCTACACAGCTCAAATTTTAAACAGTAACAGACTTTCCAGAGATGTTAAAACGCGGAAAGGATACACAGATATCATGAATATATTGATATTCATTTGCATTAGGTCGATTATTATACCACGTGACCCGTATATTGACATTGTCGCTATCATAAGGTCGATTATTATACCACGTGTCCCGTTTATTGACATTGTCGCTATCATTAGGTCGATTATTATACCACGTGACCCGTATATTGACATTGTTGCTAACATTAGGTCGATTATTATACCACGTGGCCCGTATATTGACATTGTCGCTATCATTAGGTCGATTATTATACCACGTCACCCGTATAGTGACATTGTCGCTATCATTAGGTCGATTATTATACCACGTGGCCCGTATATTGACATTGTTGCTATCATTAGGTCGATTATTATACCACGTGGCCCGTATATTGCCATTGTCGCTATCATTAGGTCGATTATTATACCACGTGACCCGTATATTGACATTGTCGCTAACATTAGGTCGATTATTATACCACGTGGCCCGTATATTGACATTGTCGCTATCATTAGGTCGATTATTATACCAGGTGACCCGTATATTGACATTGTCGCTAACATTAGGTCGATTATTATACCACATGGCTGGTATATTGACATTGTCGCTATCATTAGGTCGATTATTATACCACGTGACCCGTATAGTGACATTGTCGCTATCAGTAGGTCGATTATTATACCACGTGGCCCGTATATTGACATTGTCGCTATCATTAGGTCGATTATTATACCACGTGGCCCGTATATTGACATTGTCGCTATCATAAGGTCGATTATTATACCACGTGACCCGTATATTGACATTGTCGCTATCATTAGGTCGAATATTATACGACGTGGCCCGTATATTGACATTGTCGCTATCATAAGGTCGATTATTATACCACGTGGCCCGTATATTGACATTGTCGCTATCATTAGGTCGATTATTATACCACGTGACCCGTATATTGACATTGTCGCCAACATTAGGTCGATTATTATACCACGTGGCCCGTATATTGACATTGTCGCTATCATTAGGACGCTTATTATACCACGTGACCCGTATAGTGACATTGTCGCTATCATTAGGTCGATTATTATACCACGTGGCCCGTATATTGACATTGTCGCTATCATTAGGTCGATTATTATACCACGTGGCCCGTATATTGACATTGTCGCTATCATAAGGTCGATTATTATACCACGTGACCCGTATATTGACATTGTCGCTATCATTAGGTCGATTAGTATACCACGTGGCCCGTATATTGACATTGTCGCTATCATAAGGTCGATTATTATACCACGTGGCCCGTATATTGGCATTGTCGCTATCGATTTGAACTAAACGTTAGTCCCATACAATCAACAAGTTATAAGTACCCCTGGGTTTGCTTATAGAACGCAAAACACTACTGAAACAATCAATGCATCTGGCCTTGCGGTCATAAAACTTTTAGGCACGATTTTTGTACTCAGACTCAAGAATCGACCAATCAAAATACTTGATTTTGTGTTTCGAGCACTTATTTTGGACTCGGAGTACAGAGTAAAGTTTTATGACCGAGACCCCTGTTCTGATTGAAGTATATCACATTCATTTTAAGAAAAAAAAAAATTTACAACGGAATGGACTTAGCAAAACTAAATATAGGAAAACTTTGGTTTTTGAGGTTTAGTGTGCTACTTAAACAATATTTAAATATATAGAATTGAAATAACAATATAAATATATGCATCATTCATTTTATTAGTAAAAATAGGCAAAAAACAAAGTAAAACTAACTAAATATAAAACAGTACTATCAATAAATGTCGATTTCATTTCAGGATTATACTACTTGCCATATTTGTTTAAGTGTAACATTGTTATTGGACCAGTGATTTTGGTTTGAAAATATCAAAGGTGAGCATTTTTCGGACATTCTATTTTTATTTCAATATACTTGTAATATAATAATATTCTTTTTTGCAAGTTCTTATAACATGGTTCTTTGATATTTTTTCTATTTTCTGTGGTGTGTTTCATAACATTAGTTTTACGTGTGTGCGTGTGTGTATATATAGTCCTTATGATCAAGGTACAACTGTAAGAATAATGTTCGTTTCCATAACATTTTATGGAATCTTATTCTGGTTTTTTTGGACAATCAATTATCTGCATTTGTACCAATTCAATTCTTTTATTGATTCATCCTTGCGAAAGCATAGAAACAATATTTTATTATTTTGTATCAATGGGTTAGTTTTTGTTTCCCTTCGTGGTATTGTGTTTAGTATTTAATGGGCATCTTTATTGCATCATACGTTCTCTTAATAATGCATATTTGATAAAAAGAGACGTCGTATACAACTAGAAAGTACTCTTTAACAGAGGAATGGACAAACATGTACATGAGGGACGAAAGATACCAGAGGGACAGTCAAACTCATGAATCGAAAATAAACTGACAACGCCATGGCCAAACATGAAAAGGACAAACAGACAAACAATATCACACATGACACAACATAAAAAGACTAAGGAAAAAGCAACACGAATCCCATCGAAAATAAAGTAAAGTTCACAGGTATATATTATTTGACAGAAAACTTACCATGTGCATTACTTCAAAGAAGTTCCGTTTAATATTATAAACAACAGTATATGCACAAAAACATTCATTCCGTATTGTATAAAAAACAGCTTCAAGTTACAAAAAATGGCAACACCAATTGACTCCCTAGTTTCCCTGTCATTAATATTAAAGTGTAAGCAAAGGCTTGATCGATATTCACATTTGTACAGTCACGGTTACAAGTTTAGGTACGTCGGTTTTCTTCTCTTAGACACATACATTGTAAACATGTATGATCAAAATTGTGTTTATATACTGACCGACTTTAGAAACGCAACACTGGTCTGGTCTGGACTGGTCCGGTCAATCAGACCTGTCCACAGGTCTGGTGAAGCATGCCTGGTCACATGTCTGGTCTGGTCCGGTCTGGTCCGGTCAAGCAGACCTGTCCACAGGTTTGGGCTGGTCCAGTCTGGTCACAGGTCTGGTCTGGTCAAGATGACCTGTCCACTGGTCTGGTCTGTTCATGCTGACCTGTCCGTGGAACAGGTCTGCTCTAGCAAACTTGTCCTCATGTCTAGTCTACAGCAGTCCTTAAAAAATTAGGTCTGGTCTGCTAGGGATAAAGTTAACTTACAGGTCTGCTAAAATGTCCCCAGGTTAATCTATAGAGAAGTCGTAAGGACTGCTTTAAGTTAACTTGTGTAAAGGTTGGGACCGCACACATCTGTAGATTAGTCTTTTTTAATTCCATTTTCAAATATTCAATTTTTTGGTAAACAAACTTATAAACAGAAAGTTCTTTCATTCCTTCAATGTTTAAAAAAAATGCCAGTTCGGAAGTTGAGTTGATTACGTAATTTTCAACGTTCAAATATTGTGGTATACACTGAAACCCTGGTTTTCCCCTAACCAATGAACGTGTAACGGTAAAAATCAATGACTGCCTGTAATAATACCCCAAAATGATTATCAGAAAGGTCAACCAATTGTGTCGGCACATTATGGGTTCTGTTTTTCATCATCTGATATTGTCGTTGTTCCTCCTATTACAATGGGTTTTGGCAATTATGCGGTTGAACCTTTAAGGCTTTAAATGTTTTTTTCTGCGGTCGATTCTTTGGCAGTTCAGTTAATGAGAAACATTTATGTCATTAATCAGTGCAAAATGGCATTCTGCAATTTGATTAGAAGTTGACGTTGCGGCCGGAGGTCTGTCTCGCAAATGACGTTGCGTAATCAAATTCTATTGGCCAGGCATTTTCACTACATGTTGATCTGGCCATTGATTGTCTTAAACAAATCCCATCTACAGGTATCATTGTCGAAAGAACAGTAAGACGAGTTTCTGACGTCAAATGTCTGGTTGCAGCACGTTCACGTTTTAATGTTTGCAGTATTCTAATGGGTTGATTCTGTTTTATATTCCTCAACTTTTGCAATATAGAGATGCAACATTTTTTAACTGATTTAAGTGTAGCCAAGGATTGAAAGAACTGTTTCACAAGTAAAAATATAAAAAAAATCTAATATCGGATCGAAATTTTGCTTTCTAAAATTGCGTGCGATCTCAATAATTCGGTAAGTACATCAGATGTCGATTTTTTCGAAAGAGAAAGAAGTATGATAAATAGAGACTATCATATGGCTTTTTCAATATCGCATCCGTATTAACCCGAGACACCAATATAAACCCAAGAGCTATGCTCGAGGGATTATATTGGTTTAGGGTTGATACGGTGTGTGATATTGAAAAAGCCATATCATATACACTTTATTATATACATATATCTCAAGTAGATGTTTTTAGGTGACATGACGTCATACAGATCAGGAGGATTGAAATGACGTCATACAGATTATAGGTTTGACATGACGTCATACAGATTAGTTTTTTTTTATAAAGCCTTTGCAACAGTGACTGCAATCGATAACGTGACGTCATACAGATCAAATGTGTGATAAAGCTTTTGCAACCGTGCTGATATCGATATCATCATGGGTGGCTGATACAGCACGCTAGCCATTGATTGTATTACACATACAATTTATCTGTATTTACTACTAAGTATATGATAAGTATGAATAGTAGTTGTATGAGGATCAAACATGATTTGGTAAAAAAAATCTACAAAATGAGTGCTGCGTTTTTAAGTCAGCCAGTATATTACGGAACAAACGTTATGAGTAAGTTAAAAGAAATTCATGTAAATGTTACGAAACACTATATTTCAATTAAAAAATATATCTGTATTGATGTTCAATTCTATATCAGAATTTAACATTTAACCATGACATGCTTTTTTGTAAATCTTTGGCAGAATCAGCAGAATCTTACAAGTATTAAAACAGCTTGTGTTTTATCATTTATTTTTATTTTTTTTGTAATATTTCTTAACTAGGTATTTTTTTTCACTTAGAAAAACTAATAACACATCTTTTTTTTATGTTGTAAACACACTTTTCGATTTGTATAAATCAGATTTTGAGATTTTGTTATCAGTGTTGTTTTACTGCAAGTGTTATTGTAAATGAGTGTCCAAATTAATTCAAATACAATAAAGAGTTTCCCTTTTCAGTATTAGTCATGTTAGTGTTTTATTCGTACTTTATTTGGCCTTTTTAAAATTTTTTTAATCGACCGTCGCTGATGAGTTTTTGTAGACCAAACCCAAGTCTGGCGTGAATACTAAATTTCAATCCTGATATCTATGATGATTTTATTGTCTTTTTGACATCGAACTAAAAATAGTGAACTTGACCAAATAAAAAGCAGATCTGAGACACAACGGATATGTAGGCCTACATGAATTTATTACCTAAAATTTAATATCCATGTCCTTGATAGTTCTGTAAAACAGTGATATAATTTAGAAATAATGTGACCTAATTTAACGCACTTCATTTTGAACTGTATCATTTGTATATGGAAATTGAATCATTATAATCAATAAGTACATTTCTGATACACTCTTAAAGTATATGGGACATTTCAGTTCTACATATTTGCTTTGCATTATGAAACATCACGAGTCACAAGGGGAGACATATACTTTTCAACTTGAAAGCTAAGATAAATTAAAAGACTATGCGTTTAAATCGGAATATTTAGAAGAATTTTCTTGTCCGCACTAGTTTTTATTTTTATCGAACTTAAATTCATGTAATCATCCTCAATCATGTAACCAAAATGTAAGTGCATTCCACTGCTAGTGGAATTTATATTCCCCAAGGGTATCACCAACCCAGTAGTTAACACTTTTGTGTTGACATGAGTGACCGATGATATGATCATATCATAAATTTTCTTTCAAAAGATTTTGAATATTTGAAATACTAAGGCTTGTTTCTACCCCAGGAAACGATCACCTAAGCTGTATTTGTCAAAACTTCAAGGAATGTCGGTTCTAATGACTTTCTTCTTCGTACTTGATTTGGCATTTTAAACTATTTTAGTTTCGAGCATCAGTAATGAGCGTTTTGAAGACGAAATGTGCGTCTGGCGTAAATTTGAATCTCTAACTCTTATCTGTCAACTTCTTTAATTTCTTCGTCGAGGTCTTCTTCCTCTTCAATAGTTTCCAAAATCTTCTAATTAAGGTTGGAAAATGTCTTCTGCATAGTTGTGAACACTCCATCATGGATCTTAGGTTGCCAACATCTTGTCGCGGTTCTTCTGTTGGGTCTCCTCTTTTCAGTAGCTTTATTACTGCTCGTCGATGTGCGGATCGTACTGTTTTGAGTTCCGAACTTATCTCTAGTTGTGGTTTTTTGTCACGGCACCAATATCTTGAGGGTTATTAATTTTGTAATACTTGTGGCAGAAAATAACGTCTTGAGATGTTTTATGATCGTAAGATATATAGAATAACCATACATTGTCTCGAAATATCAATGCTATTTGTACAAGGCTTAGAAACAGAAATAAAGCGAGGCTGTGCCGAGCATTTCTACCGGTTTCGAGCCGAGTACAAATAACATTGATATTTTGGGACAATGTATGGTTATTCTTTATATACTGCAACTCTTATAACTGTTTTAAATGAAGCATTTAGGGTAAAAAACATCATTTCTTAATTTTCAACGGAAGACGTAAAATTTCCGCGAACCTGTATGTTTTATTGACGTCACAAATAAAACTCTACGGAAACATATTGTCAACGTCATAAACAAGGTGACTGTATATCACATATGAATATACGGTCAATGCAATTTGACTGCTCAAATAGCACAGCTGCAGTATACAAAACGATACGTAACAATAACGTAACGTTACATTACAAATAAAAGAGGAACGAAAGATACCAAAGGGACAGTCAAACTCATAAATCTAAAACAAACTGACAACGCCATGGCTAAAAATAAAAAAAAAAAAAACAGAAAAACAATAGTACACACGACACAACATAGAAAACTAAAGAATAAACAACACGAACCCCACCAAAAACTAGGGGTGATCTCAGGTGCTCCGGAAGGGTAAGCAGATCCTGCTCCACATGTGGCACCCGTCGTGTTGCTTAAGTGATTACAAATCCGGTAAATAGTCTAAAATAATATGCGCGAAAGTACGGTAAACAATTACATAACATAACGTTCTAAAGTCTCTTGGCCTATATTCACCAAACTCCCCGGCAGTTCCAGCTCTGATTCGCATACTACTCTACACTAATTGATGGAGTAAAGGAAAATAGTTCCGGAACGGAAACGATCACTGTACGGAGTTTGTATATTCACGACACATATCATCCTGATAAGCACTATTACGGGATATTTGGCATTACGTAAATCTGTATATCTCAACAATTATTGTTATTAATTTTTATTTTAGAAAGTACAATTACAAAAGCAAAACAATAACACGAATCGAATTTGTTCATTAACTGACCATCATACGATACAGACAAGCATTTGGTCGGTTCTTGCATTGCCTAATTTTGGCTGGTCAACAAACAATAAACGTATGACCACTGTATTTTCACTACAATGTGTTAAAGTGTTCGTCTTTATGTCTTATTGCCTGTATTGTGATGTCATTGGTGAAAAATGTAAAAAAAAACCAACATTTATTTTACAAAAGGAGTAGGTCCGGTTAGGGTAGATTTTGGCTCAAATTTCAGATTTATCTGACGAAGATTTCGAACACTTTTTAAATACTTCAGTGTCTATTTCAGTTGATTCAGGTGAAAGTAATTTAAAGCGCCCCAATTCAAGCTTAAATTGGAAAAAATCTATCAAATATGCCGAAAAATGTCACTTTTCAGATGTTTTTTGTCAAAAATGAAAGTAGCCGCATCCGTGTTCATCCTCAACTTTTATATATGTTATGTATTATAATCAAATATAACTTGCATTTTAATATTATGAATGAACACGGATGCGGCCACTTTCATTTAAAACGAAAACCGTCTAAAATTTAACTAAAATGCTAGAATTATAACGATTTCAGTAATTTAGCGTGACTAAATGATGCTAATACCCGATATATGTGCATTGTTTTGTCAAAACAGCTCATATTTATGTAGCAGAAGCATTCTACTTTCAAATAAATAGCTAAAAGTTTACATTTTAACAATTTTGTAAAACTGCTGTATTTTGGGACCAAAAAGGGGTCTTACTTGAACCTCCTCCTTTGAACTTTAAGACAGAAATGATTTCAATATTAAATCAAATGTTCAAATTTTAGAAACATAAAAGGGACAAATTAAGAACATTATTGCACCTTTTTTTTGATGTTCATCAAAGAACATGTGTTTAAATTCTTATTATTTTCTACCGCAGGAATGGATAACCTGAGAAAAATTTGAAAAAAATCTTTCTCATAATTTGTATGCCAACTTGTCCACCAACTTGGGATGGCGTCAGTAAAATTTGAGAAAGGATGATTTAAACTTCACCAATTAAAACTATTTACATGTAGCTTCCTAGTGAGCTGCAGCCTTCTTTCAAAGAAGTCATGGTAGGAAATACGAGCCCTGGGATATCATATTAACTCGGAAATATGTACTTTCCGTAGAAGTACCTTTTTTTGTTTTATTGTTCACAGATTTTCGATTTCAATGCTTTTTAAAAACGTATTCGATTCGGCCTTCCAACTGTTTAAGTTCGAGTGTCATCAAATGGTCTGACGTAGACGAAACGCGTACACAAGGTTGGTTTGTTTTATGAGTTTGTTAATTATATGTAGGAAGAGAAAATAAAAACGTAATAAAAAGAATAATCTAATTATTAACATGATAAAATAATTAAAATTTTATTTTGTGAACTTGATCGATAACATTTTATCACACCGCGGGTAAACTATCACGTTTTGATTGGTTTAAAACCGTCAAGTGAGAACCCTATCCTAGGGTGCTAGTAAATTTCAATAGGGTTCATGACGTCATGCCCACTGTTAATGGTGACGTCATCTATTAATATTGTTGTGTTTCATTGTTTTTTTTCCAACAAAACGCAGTAGAAAGAGTCCAGCGTGCGATGAATTCGTTATATGGTTAAATACTGACCCCTACGGACAACATAGGTGGAAGAAAATTCGTAGGTGGTTAGTACCAACCATTTAACTTATAGTAACGTTCAAATTCATATTTGATAAGTTTATGTTCATCTGTGAAAACCTTAAAAAACAGGAAAATTTTGTTGAAAATTTAAATTGATGTTTCACCATTTCACATGAAATCCGTGAAAATTGTATCCAACCAACATGAAGAATGATAATAAATGCACAGTAATTATATCAAAAAGAAGATTACTCTTAGTTAAGAACTTCATTACATCTATTTTATCGATCTGAAGTGTAGTCATAAGCAGTCTCTTGCTAAGGCCCTGTGTTTTTTAATCAACGTTTTTAATTTTTGAAATGATTCCTCTATTTCATGTCACTCAATAACATTTTTTATTGGTCTTGCATTGTTAGAGATCATGTGGCTTGCATAATTCATAACTCTAAATGGAATCCAAACATCACAGAAACCCAAGGAAAAGGGGTATCCATACATTACACAAAATCAGTACATGCATACCATAAACTTAAAATGGAAAGGAAAGTTAACGTCTGTTCATCTTGTCAAAGTCACAATGGGCCCTTCAATAAAAAACATGTATGAACAAAATTGTTATACTGATTTATATGTTAGATTTTTAATTTGAACGGTGTTAAATGGTATTTCTATTTTAAATCTTACGTAAAAAAAACGTTTGTCTAACGTAAATGAAATGTATGTTACGAAGTAAAAATGTCCTTTGAACGTATTTGAGGCGCGTCCCGGTCGTACCTGGTTCGATTATCAGTGCTTGCCGTGTACCTTGGATATCAAATTATGGGGTGTTTCACCAAACGAGGGGCAAGCTGAGACCCAACTTCGGGTGCTGGATTTTCCCGCTTCATTGAAGACCTTCATTGGTGGCCTTCGGCTGTTTTATGCTCTTTGGTCGGGCAGTTGTCTCTTTGACATATTCCCCCGTTTCTATTCTCAATGGTATTGGTTGTACTACTTCTGGATACACATGGTCTTATAAATTGGCAGATATATGCCACTATATAAATACCAGAGCAAGTTTCGTTGAATGTTGAATACTCTTTTGAAACGTCATAGGTGCGTTTTATACATTAATACCGGCGTCACACATCAACATAAAGCTCCGACGTACGCTGGACGTGGTCAAAAACATTAGATGCTGCAAATACGCTTGGAACTTTTGACGGATTCAACTTGTCAATTATATCTGTAACGTGTGAAAAACGAGCTTTAAGTGTGTATAGGGCGTACGTTAAGCGTAAATAAGCGTTTATCGGACGTTCAAGTAACGTATGTTGGCGTATGTCTGGCGTTTGTCTAACGTAGCAGAAATCAACACTACGCAGGAAAATCATACCTTGCACGTAGTTGAGTCGTGTTCCGATCGTACCTGGGACGATTATCCGTGCTTTCGGCGTATCTGAAATATGTAATTATTAGGTGTTTGTACTACTTCTGGATACATATGGTCTGCATTCGGCGTGTCTGGAATATGATATTATGGGGGTGCTTAAACGACTTCTGGATACACATAGTATTGTTGTTAAATTCACGGATATATACCACTATTAATGTTTCGTTGAATGTCAGAATACGTTTTTGATACGCTAAGGGTGCGTTTTATACGTTCACGGAGAGCTGAAACTACGCCAGGCGTATGTAACAAACTCGCCCTGCATAAATCCAAGTTAAAGTTCAAATAAAATTCGAACTATCTTAATACGTTTACAACGTGCTTTAAACGTGCCTCAAACTTATCTGTAGCATCTCCCAACACGCTTGTAACGTATGTATTACGTATCAAAAATGTATACATTCGACAAACGCTATATAGAGTGATGAAAATTTTTATGCTGCAATATCCTGGAGTTGAAACGTTCACCGAGCGTTAACCTTTGCATTTCCCCGTACTTCAAAATTATGCAACGCATGTCTAACGATTGATTAGCGTGCCCCTTACACATATTTTGTCTGTACGTCTGTTGAACGTCTGTCCATACGCCAATGTGTGACACCGGCATTACGAAACGCTGAAACTACGTCAGGCGTATGTTACAAACACGCCCCCCATAAGTCATGTGTACGTCTAAGTAAAAGTCCAAGTAAAAGTCGAACGATCTTGAGGCGTAAACAAAGTGCCTTAAACGTGTCTAAAACTTATATGTAGCATTTTTCAACGTGCTTGTGACGTATGTATTACGTGCTTGCAGCGAACAGGTATACCCTTCAAAAAGGTAAGAGCTAGAAGAAAATGTGTATGCTGCATAAAATTTTCCTTGAGGTAAAGCGTTCACAAAGCGTATACCATTGGATTTCGATGTACTTCAAACTTATGCGTCTGACGTATATTGGTCAATTTTCTATGTTAGTCTGGTGCACGTTGGTCTTCACGCAATTTTGTGACGCCAGAATTATGTAGACGAAACGGGCGTTTGACGTATCAAAATATAAGCCTGGTAACTTAATGACTTTTTTTGTCTTTTTATGTCTGAATGAATCAATAAATGCAGACTTTTGGTATATCTACCTTATAAAGAAAATACACATAAAACATAACCATATAAATAATATGTATAAAATGACAGACAACATCATCACTGTATGCATGGCGACAAGAAGACAATTAACAAAATATGACACAGGAAGCCATAGATTAAGCTTCGTGAATAATATCTGTAACATCGTATTCAATCAGACGCTTTGTAGGGAATGACATCCTTGTTACATCGTAGCTGTTCCATATGATTCAGAATAAGATAAGAAATTTTAATAAAATTTTAATTTAATACATACGTTTCACATGCAATTTGATTGAAATGAAAAACGTTCATTATTCCACATTTAGCCCAGTGATTAACATATTGATACGGAGTTCTTTCGGTTCCGAAGCAAGAATTATGTTGAAGTATGTTATCTTCCCCATTAAAATTATCATTATAGCCAATATAAGCTTTTACTTCGAACCAACCATTAATTGTCCAAGAACAATCCATTTCAATGTCCACTAACCAATAATGTTCGCCAAATCTGTAAAAACGATAAAACACATAAATCATAGAGCATTAAACATTTTAAGTCACACAATATTTACAAATTCAAATCAGTCCTCATATTGTGTGTTGAGTTTTCAATACCATCTATATTCAAAATCGTATATAATTTTAGAACAATACACCATATCACTATTGTAAAAGCAGAAATTTCCGTTGGTGATATAATTTCGTTGATTTCGTGGATAAGAATTATTTGTTTTCCTGGGAATATACCATGACCAGATTCTGGTCCATGCCTCTTAAAGATTTTGAATTGGCCATGAATTAAACGCGTCATACAATCTTTGATTTTGTATAAGTATCGACAATTTATCAAAAAGCAAGTGAAAATTCCTGTTAAAAATATTAGTAGTCCAGTGTTCAGAATTTTTTCCACTTTCCAACAAAACATCATAAAGCATCGAACATTATAAGTCACCCTACGTTGGCACATTTTCCTGATTCAAAACCAGTCGGTCTTTGTCCCTATTTCTAATTGTAGCAGAACCATTCATTCGACATCAGCACGTGAATGAACCGATGATCCCCAACACTCAAAATGTTTATGTGAACATTGATATAGAGGTGTTTTTTTTATATAAAATCTTACGTATTAAGTTTGTTGTATCTATCATCACTTGGGTTGTTAGTCGTCCAGACAGCCGGCGTACCAAAGGCCTGTTTTCCTTGAAATGCACCTTGACCAGGCTCCGGTCCATGCCAATCCAAGAACTTGTCTCCTTTTCGTCATGCATTATAAGCGTCATAATTTCCACTTGATCCAAGGGCGTGGCTTTGTATTGGTATCGAACAATTACTCATTGATACCACCGGCAAACCTCTACAACCTGAAAAAATACTCACTACTAAAACGACTATTATAACTGAAAAGGTCATTAATGTAGAATCTATATATACTGATTTAATCTCATTTGGCCGAAAAGCCAACTGAGCAGTCATCATCACTTGTCATCCTTCATCTTCCGTCCGTCGTCGTCTTCGTCGTTAGTTTTTTTTTCCTGAAATTTAATCAGACTTGACTACAATCATTATTGCGGTATCTAGTTTTAAAATATGATCCGATGACCCCATGAACCAGTCAAAATACAAAGTTTCAACATTCGTGTTCAACTTTCAACATTCGTTTTAAACATTCAACATTCGTTTCCAGCATTAAGTTTGTCTTAATAATTAAACAACTATAATCTCAATGAATCTATTATTGTGAAAAATATGATACAGATAAAAGAAGTATTTAGGAAACATGAACAGTCAGACAAGATATACAATGATGTTAGCATTCCTGATACCGTCAGTGATCCTGTTTTGAGATATTGCTCTTTAATAATGGTTTTAATTTTTTGCGCGTTTTTCCAATAAGTATTAATTATAATAAATGATAAACAACTTTAAAAGTACAAAATGACAAGATTAACAAATCAACCATCATAGCTGGAATCTGGAGTCGACTCGTTATTGCCATGTAAAGATGATTTTTATTATTTTGGAAGTTTTTGCATATTATCATAAAAAATAGAAAATTTACGATTTTATGGAGACACTTTTCAAAGCAAAAATTATCTGCTGGATAGGATTTGAAAAACATGTCAATAACATAAACGGTCCCAATTTAATGTGCACAATCAATGTCTCATCATTGATGCTCGAGGCCAAAATATTTGAAAATCCAAAGCTTAATAGAAATATGAAGAGTTATACACAAAAAAGAATCGAAGTTGGCAAACATAAATCAGGATATGTCAATAATGCAAAAATCCCTAACCACAAAACAAGCTAAACAAAGCTTTAACACGAAAAAGAATTCTAACGGAAAAATGCAAGAAACTAAAGCCAAATAGGACAAAAACTTAATTTGCATTGCAGTCGTCTTGTTTGGGACAATACCAAGCAGTATATTGCATAATTGAACAGGTTCACAATAGATAATATAGGAACATTTATAACAGCACAATATATGAACAAAGAAACATCTGGGTGGTGTTAATAGAACAGAGAATAATAGCAAAACAAAGGATGAATGGAGAAACTGTGCAAAAAATTCAAAAAATGAAAAAACATATATAAAAAAATAATTATAGAAACTATATTGTTTTGATAAATGAACGAGGAACAGTTTTGCAACCTCTAAGGTAACACAGCAGCACAAAGAAAAAAAGTTCACATAAACCTGAAAATCAGCAGCTAATGTTTTAAACGACCACTAGTTATGAGATACACATATATAAAACTATGTTTTTGTTCAATCATGAATGAAAGTAAAATAGCGAAATAAACATTCTCTTTTTACAGCAATTTTTATTCAATTTTATCAAAATATGCAAAGTAACAATTATGACGAATTATTCACTTGCACATGAATAATTCGACCGCTTTCAATTCCTATGCATGTGACCTTCAATTTAGTCCCCTAGCTAAAAAAGGATTAATCTATAATTGAACGTGCCTAGAAATATACAATTGCAGTAGTACTCTATCTATCTGTTTATATCTATATTTATGTTTATATAAATACGATAGTTCAGTTGATGGCGTCTACACTTAAATACACCCAAAACGAAAATACATATTATCGGGCACTAGCCTTGTTAATTGCTTATTTTATACTTTTCATAATTTGGATATACTTTAAATAAAATTGAGAAAGAAAATGTATGTTATAAATTATTTTTTACTTTTTTATAATTTGGATATACGTTTAATAAAATTGAGAAAGTAAGTGTATGATATAAATCAAATCGAGAATTTGAGTCAAATCAATGAACATTATTGTGAGAACCAATGCCCCTTCACTAAAAACAATTACATCACAAAAGTTGTTTAAGCTCTGATACTGTATATCTATCACCGAAATGAAGGCTTGAAGAAATATGATATTAATGCTAACACGTAATGGCGAAATAAAAAATGACAAGCAACGTAAAACATACACATGGAGAACTATATATTTTGTAGCACGATTCAACAGTTTCTATAAATCACATAAAACCCAGCTACAGATAAGCAACATACCTGATCTGTGACCTTCATCTATTCCCCCTCTTATAAACAAGTGTTGGCCAGACACAGCGTATTCTTGAAAGAAAATAACGGTTCGCCTAATATTGCTTGATTTCGTTGAAGAAATTGTAGTTTGTACTTGAAACACAGAACTCCCGATCATTGCATTGTTGACTATGTCAGTAGTGGTTGCCATGGCTGTAGGAGAAGGCATTGCTTTCGGCGGAAGTGAAGTTAAAAGATGTGTATTATTCAGTAATACTTTGACATTCTGACAGCACGAGTTCGTTTTAAGCGACATCAATTTAAGCTGAGCGTCTGTATACAAAATCTTCTGGTTCAGTGAACTGATGCTCGTTGAAACTGATTTTTTAAGAATGTCTATACTGTTTTCCAGTTCCTTTGTTTTATTAGTTGTTAACTGACTTAGGTTCGTCTGAATTGCAGCGCATTTGATCTCTAGTTCGGCAGTTTTATTTCCGGTCCTGTACATTTCCTTCTGGACTTGCTTTTATTCCTCAATCAAATCGGACTTTGCAACTTGTAAATTAACTACTTCACCCTTTAATTCGTGCATTGTTTCTTTTAAACTCAATGTAACACTTTTTATTTGAGATATTTCTTTAGACGGATAATTCGGATGAGATTGTTTTAAGATTTCCACTTCCTGTTTCAGCAGGTTCATATCTCTTTGGAATGAAATAATCATTTGTTCTTGTTGTGTGGGTGGCGGATCAATTACGTGGATAAGTATTAATCTATCCATACAATTGATCTTTTTTATCAGATAGACAGTTTTGCGTTGTCACCTGCAATATGATTTATAATATGAGGTGCATGTTATCCTTCGTATTCACTGTATAAGATAACACTATTTGTTTAAAATAATCTGTTTAAATTATAACCAAATATGTTAGTGACACACAATTCATTTATCTTTAATTTGAACTGTGAGAGTAAATACCGTACATTTTTTGTTAAATTAAAATATGTTTGAATGTAATAGTATTGTTTTGTTATAGAATCCTGTGGGTAACAAATGTGTAAGCTGTCTATACGAATGTATGTAATTCTAAAATTGACAGACTTATTACACATTTAAGAAAGTTCTTCTATTTATATTTTTTGTGTACATGCATATTACAAACAAACAGACATACAGAAGTATAATTCATGAACAGAGTTATTCAAATAAGCGACTAAGCACATACTATCTCTATAGGACACTTGCCATTGCAGTATTGAAATTTATATGCCAGCTTTAGCTGGCACTTATGGTAGAAGCATCGTTTTGGAATAAAGAACGATAACTCTCGCTACACGACCCATCTGAAAAGTTTCGTCACTCTCGTTAAATCTCGTACGATTATTTTTCTTAATGGCGGCCGAATTTAACGTTTCAACGTGAACTTGAAAAAACGGGACAGATAGGAATAATTTAGATGTTAAATACGACATGAATTTTTATTTGTTTACAAAAACAAGATTTCAGAAATTTTCGTAACTTGTATAGTTAATTTAAATTTTATTGTATCACCATGACCACGGAAATTACCGAAGTTAAGACAACAACATCTAACGCCATGTTTCGTCTGCTATGACTTTCTATAATATCAGTGAGGTCAAAACAAATTACCTAAATAATCACAGGTACTTCATTTAAAAGTCACAAAATCATATTTCGATAACATATTTAGCGTAAAAGTTCCGTCCAGCCCTGGGAACACAGAAAAAACCTCCGCAAGCAATACATTTCGATTTTTTTTTAAATGGCCATGCGGCATGCGGGGTAAACTCCGGTGCACTGGTAGTCCAAATAATTATGACGTCTGGCAAGGCTATTTTATTTTTTACTTATGTTCATCTGTCACATAATTCCCCACATTAAGGAACAGTGATAGTGACGTTGGTTATACTGTTGACTGTGATCACGGTTATTCATGTAGCCAGTGGCGAACACAGAACTTTTCAAGGGGGCCCCGCTGACACACTGACTGACCTGAAAAGGGGGGGGGCTCCAGTCATGCCCTATATAATCAAGTCCCCCCTGGATCCGCCTATGGTAACCCACAGACTAATTTAAACTTAACAAAAGTCTAAAACAAAAAAGAAATATTCAAATAATTCACAATCTTCTAATTCTGTACTTCCTTCGGCAAACTAAACTCTCAGCAAATCTTTTCATTGATTATGTCACATATCAGATATCTACATGAGATGGACACTTTTGTTTTCTCTCTCTAAGTTTGTTAAAAAAATGAGACTTGAGTCTGAGTAGTACATTTAGTACTGTATATATTGTATGCTCCCATAATGTCCAAAATTAGATTTTATGGGAAGATTGAGTTATTATGATAACCAATGAGAATACCATGACTTTGAAAGGTATAGACAGGGCAGGTTACTTGGAAGTATGTGGGCTACATCCTTTAAAATTCAAGCTGCAGCAGTGGCCTGTATATTTTAAGCGTCAGTTTAAACCTGATCATAACATTTTCAATCTACCAAGTACTTTATCACTATTCACTATCAAGTTCACATTTCAACCTATTTAGCAATACACACTTTGGTTATATAACATCACAGTACCAAAATTGCACTCAGTTACCAAATTGCACTGGTCTACATGTATTCAACAAAAAAGCTGCAGAAATCTTTCAAGCTTTCTTTCACCATGTGAAGTTACATAATTTATATCATAATTTTAAAGAGAGCAAATTAATTTATATATATATATATACTAGATGTCAGTAATAATCAATGTAAATATGGTAAATTTTTGAAGAAAAATCTAAAGTTTTGGTAAAAAAAACACCCCCAAAAATGTTGTACCATAACCCCAAAATCAATTTTAATCTTCCTTTTGAGTATTGAACCTTCTAGCACAATTTCATAGAGATCCATTCACTTATACTAAAGTTATTGTCTGGAAACCAAATGTGTCTTCTTGAAAACAGAGACATACAAATGTATAATGGTATTATATGTCTGTTGAAAACAACTAGGAAATGATTAAGAATTACTTGAAAGCAAATTTTTGACATCCTTGTATTTCCCATTTCAATTCTCAATTTTATTTTGCTGTCATATAATAAAAACTTGAAAAGTAAGCTAGCAAAAATATATATGCAAGAAATGACATAAAACTGACTCTGAATTATGAAATTGATGTAGAACCCATCAACTGAAAATGATCAGGAATACGAATGGTTTTTTGTTTCGAGTCAGATTTTTTTCACCAAAGCCCTTCTGACAGCGCTATCAACATGATCAATATAAATTATTTAGTCAAAATTTAACACTAGTATTAAGGTTCATCATAACAAATTGGCAAAAACGACCATATTTTCATCTAAAAAAAACTACTGTGTACAGACTTACCTGTGCGGTTTGGGAAGTTTTAAATGTTTTTAGATATATAAAAGTTCAATTTATTTTGCATATCTGAAATTTAAAATCGTTTTTGGTGAAGATCTGGATTCAAAATATTTTTTTTGTCCTCTGCTTGAACAGATATTTTTTTCATCAATTTGGGAATTGAATATTTTGTTTTTACTCCCTCCTGTCTTTTGAAGTTCAATGAAACGTTGAAACATTTATCATTCCTTTAACATTTTCAATCTGAACTTTTTATTTTATTTAAGACAAAAACTATATGTTAATGTAGCCTAGGACATTCGTCCTGAACATGCATGAAATATTTGCCACTGGACGTTAAGTAACCAACAACCAATCAATATATATAAGACATTGTCTTGGTATAAGAATAACAAATAACAAATATATTTATATGCAAAAAAAATCCTTTTATTTAAATAAACAATTTTCGTTTAAGCATTTAAGGACCGAAAAAAGTACTGAATTACAATATGGCTTCTGTAAACATATCGGTCTTCAGAATAGACTTATTCGTTAAAGTTCTGCATCATTTCAATGCGTATTTTCTTGCAGACTACTTACATGTATTACAACTGTATCATTTGATGGTCATATATGTAAAATTATTAATGGGAACACAGTGGTCGATTCGAACTGATAACATGGGTTATTTGAGAAAGCATCATTAACACGTTTTATTGTGCATGCCCAGTGCAAAGTTAAACTGTACAGTTACTCGATAAACGAGTTGATTCTTAAATAGAATAAGAAAAAAAGAAAAGCAGATCAATTACGAAAATAAATAGATTTTGTACCTT
Source organism: Mytilus galloprovincialis (assembly GCA_037788925.1). Lineage (NCBI taxonomy): Eukaryota > Metazoa > Mollusca > Bivalvia > Mytilida > Mytilidae > Mytilus > Mytilus galloprovincialis. The sequence goes on along the minus strand of CM075336.1, from coordinate 81,797,919 downwards.
CAACATATTAATGATCTTTCAAGAAAAGTCATGAACGGTCCATTTTTCTGGTCAAATGATTTGCTGTTAAAACGAACTTTACAATCCATGTATTAATATAAATTGGCCGGGTTGTATTGAATATGCGATTAAATTTCTGATACAAAAGAAGCAACAGTAGTATACCGCTGTTCGAAGCTCATAAATCGATAGAGAAAAACAAACCCGGGTTACAAACTAAAACTGAGGAAATCGCATCAAATATAAGAGAACAACGACAGAAACAAAACATTAAAATGTAACACACACAGAAACAAACTATAATATAACAATGGCCATTTTACTGACTTGGTACAGGACATTTTAAGAAATAAATGGTGGGTTGATCCTGGCTTTTATGGCATGCCAAAACTCCTGCTTTTATGGCAATGTTAAATTTAATATTAAATGGGAGAACATACATGAGAGATAAACACACTCGTAATAGCTAACAAAAGGAACCAGTTTTAAAATGTAATACGCCAGACGTGCGTTTCGTTCACACTAGACTAACCAGTGACGCGTAGATGAAAAAGGTTCGAAAGCCAAAACAAGTAGAAAGTTTAAGAGCAATTAGGACCAAACGTTCACAAAAGTTCACGGCTAGGGGTTTTCTGCCTATGATAAGAACATCCTTATTTATGTAGAATAATTCATACTTTTGAAAACAGTAAAAATTATAAAAAATGACTATGTAAAATATATATCATATATAAAAGATATACATGATAAAACTGACAGGGTAAAAACGGGACAGGCAGATTTAAACTAGAGGTTCTAAAGAGCCTGTGTTGCTCACCTTGGTATATGTGAATATTAAACAAAGGACACAGATGGATTCATGACAAATTTGTGTTATGGTGATGGTGATGTGTTTGTAGATCTTTCTTTACTAAACATTCTTGCTGCTTACAATTATCACTATCTATAATGAACTTGGTCCAGTAGTATCAGTGGAAAATGTAGTGAACATCTACAAATTTTATGAAAATTGTTAAATATTGACTATGAAGGGTAATAACTCCTTGGGGGATCAATTGACCATTTTGGTCATGTTGTCTTATTTTCAGGTCTTACTTTGCTGTACATTATTGCTGCTTACAGTTTATCTCTATCTATAATAATATTCAAGATAATAACCAAAATCAGCAAAATGTCCTTAAAATTACCAATTTCGGGACAGCAACCTATCAACCATCAAGTTATCTGACCCATCTGAAAATTCCAGGGCAGATAGATCTTAACCTGATAAAAAATTTCACTCCCTGTCAGATTTGCTCTAAATGCTTTGGTTTTTGAGTTATAAGCCAAAAACTGCATTTTACCCCTATGTTCTATTTTTAGCCATGGTGGCCATCTTGGTTGGTTGGCTAAGTTACCGGACACATTTTTTTAAACTAGATACCCCAATGATGATTGTGGCTAAGTTTGGTTTAAGTTGGTCAAATAGTTTCAGAGGAGAAATTTTTTCTAAAAGATTATTATGATTTACGAAAAATGGTTAAAAATTGACTATACAGGGCAATAACTCCTAAAGGGGTCAACTGACCATTTTGGTCATGTTGACTTATTTATAAATCTTACTTTGATGAGCATTATTGCTGTTTACAGTTTATCTCCGTCTATAATAATATTCAAGATAATAACCAAAAACAGCAAAATTTCCTTAAAATCACCAATTCAGGGGCAGCAACCTAACAACCGGTTATCCAAATCATCTGCAAATTCCAGGGCAGATAGATCTTCACCTGATCAAAAATTTCACTTCCTGTCAGATTTGCTCTAAATGCTTTGGTTTTTGAGTTATAAGCCAAAAGTGCATTTTACCCCTATGTTCTATTTTTAGCCATGACAGCCATCTTGGTTGGTTGGCAGAGTTCCGGACACATTTTTTTAGATAGATACCCCAATGATGATTGTGACCGAGTTTGGTTTACTTTGGACCAGTAGTTTCAGAGGAGAAGATTTTTCTAAAAGATTACTAAGATTTTCGAAAAATGGTTAAAAATTGACTATAAAGGGCAATAACTCCTAAAGGAGTCAACTGACCATTTTGGTCATGTTGACTTATTAGTAAATCTTACTTTGCTGAACATTATTGCTGTTTACAGTTTATCTCTATCTATAATAATATTCAAGATATTAGCCAAAAACAGCAAAATTTCCTTAAAATCACCAATTCAGGGGCAGCAACCTAACAAAGGGGTTGTCCAATTTATCTGAAAATTGCAAGGCAGATAGATCGTGACCTGATTAACAATTTTACCACCGTCAGATTTGCTCTAAATGCTTTGGGTTTTGAGTTATTAGCCAAAAACTGCATTTTATCCCTAGGTTCTATTTTTAGCCATGGCGGCCATCTTGGTTGGTTGGCGGGGTCACCGGACAAACTTTTTAAACTAGATACCCCAATGATGATTGTGGTCAAGTTTGGTTAAATTTTGCCTAGCAGTTTCAGAGGCGAAGATTTTTGTAAAAGTTAACGACGACGGACGACGACGGACGACGACGGACGACGGACGCCAAGTGATGAGAAAAGCTCACTTGGCCCTTCGGGCCAGGTGAGCTAAAACATGTTTGATAACTGAATACTAGTATTGTTTTTCATCTCAAACTACGCATGCTTTTTTTTCATTTGTGTACACAATAATATATATAGACCTCATTTTATGATGCAGAATTTTCATTTTTATCTAGTACTCCAACTGATCAGGTACCGCCGAAGCAAAACTGTATATATTCCCCAAGCAGTAAAAAGACTATTCGCTCCGTTAGTTTATTTCGAAATACAATTTTTTTTCAGCTTAATTGTTAGACAACTTTGTTCTACTAAAAGCAAATGAATAGTTGAAGAATATATGTCCTTGAACCGTCACATGCTTCTTTAAACAGGTACTTCTAAGTCAAATGCTGACAATTTGGAATGATATAATATAAAAGGAAGATGTGCTATGATTGCCAATAAGAAAACTCTCAACAAGATACGAAATGACACAGAAATTAATAATTATACGCCACCGCACGGCCTTCAACAACGAGCAAAGTCAATACCGCATATTCAGCTACAAAAGGCCCTGAAATGTAATGTAAAACAATTCAAACGAGAAAACTCATGGCATAATTGATGGACAAAAAAAAAATAACGAAAAACATATATGTAACACATAAACAAGCGACAACTTAAAGCTATCTGAGGATCTTTATCAGCCTTATATTGTAGCTGTATTATTAGGAATCATTACATGTATCACACAACTTTAAATTAATTGTCAGAAAAAACGTACAAAATAAGGAAATCAGAAGAATTTGACCAGACACCACATATATTTTCACCGCTTCAGGAGTATCTGATGATTATGCATAGTATAAATTGTTCATTCCAAATTTTATCAGTCCGGGATATTTATTTTCAACATTTATAATCCCCTAGGAAAAATCTTTAGATAATTCATAACTTTCAAACACAAAATAAATGAACTTAGTTCGCGTATCGTTTAGCGTACAGACTCAGCTAAAGAGGTATATATATTGTTAATTCGTCATTCGCTGAATAATGTAATATGAGATCACCATCATCGATGACAGATAAATGCTTTGTTTGCCTGCGAAAACAATGTTATTTTCAAATGTGTTACACAACTGATTATACACGTAGTTGAAATTTGATGACTTACTTAAAAGGCTCGTTTTTATGTGTTTTTATTACTAAACGACTTAGCTAATGTATTATATAAAAGACATAATGGTTGGTAAGGTTGTGGTATTTGCATTTTTATTTGATAAGAAGGTGTTTTGTGATTTGGTTTTTAACCTTTTATAAAGCATGTAAAGCAAAGTCTTATTTGATAAGATTGTGTTTTGTGAAATGGATTTGACAAGATGTTGTTATAAGTAGAAAATAGCGTAGGAAAAAACTGTAAACAGAAAGAAACTTACATTCAAATTACATGTATTAACAATTTTGCATTGCTACATAAATGGTCAATACTGCTGTTTACAGAATCTTTATTTAAGTTTGGTACATGCAGGCGTTGTAACGTTTGTTTAGTACAATCTTCTGATATCGTCTAGTGTTATAAATCAACGTTTTCACTTTTTTTTTATTGATTTTCCTGTTCCACAGATGCTGCTCAGAATGTAAACGCCACCAGTGTCTGAACAGAAAGTTGATCTACTTCGGTGATGTCAATGAATTGTATCATCGACAGATACCATGACATTGTAGATAAATGTTCCATATTAACTGCGTAAATATTATATGATGGTACCTTGGTATAGATTATAGGTACTGACGTTGTTTATCGTCTTTGTTGCATATTATAGTGTGTTTTTTTATTTGTCATTGTTTATTTTTAACCTTTACTGTTTACCATTTTTAATTATATACTATTGGCGTTGAACGGTATTTAAACCATTGTATTTTAATTTTGTATACTTGTCTTTCGTTTTTTGCTGATGCGCTTTGACTGATGGTTTTGTTTCTGTAATTAAAGAAATTATATGTAGAAAATGGTGAGTTAAACTTGGTTTTAAAGCTAACTAAACTTCTCACTAGTACGACAATTGCATTCAATTCCATTATATTGACAAAGATGTGCGTACAAAACAAACAGATACTGTTGGTAAAAATGTCAAAAATCTAGGAACAACAGTCAGCATTGTGCTATAATCTTAATCACTATGAAAACAAAACAATATGTAACGAAGAAACACACAATGGAATATAGACCAAACATACTAGCTAAATTTAAAAACAATAATACACAAACTTACCATGGTTTAATAACACAATGACGGGATGTACAAGTACAGAGCCATGGTATATATGTATCAAATACACCTAAAAATGGATATAGACAAAGCTCATAAAAGACAAGAATACAAAAATGTTTTACACCAGCACAATAAAGGGATGTATAACTACAGAGCTACGTCATAGAGACAAACATCAAAAGGTATATAGACAAACCACATTTATTTAACAAAAATGAAAGACAAGAATATGAGAATTATCATAACTCAATAACACACTGACGGGATGTACAAGAACAGAGCCATGTGATATGTATCAAATACTCATAAAAATGGATATAGACAAAGCTCATAAAAGATAAGAATACAAAACTGTTTTACACCATCTTAAACCATTGTGGTGACGTCAGCCTATTCATTTACCGTGGATTCTTTTTCTAGTATCAACGCTTCCTAAATCTGTCGCTGAAATGGGCTCACCATAAAAGATTCTTTTGTTTCCATTATGTGCATAATTTCATTAAGTTTGAATTGACTAATTAACTGATTTCTGTTCACTAATGGAATTGTTTTAAAAACTTACCTTTAATTTTTGTGATTTCTATATGCCTTCACTGGGATTCGAATCCGTTCATGAATTATGATACGTGTTACTGACATCAACCTATAGACGAACCCTCTGGGCTAACAATTGGTTACGATTTAAACGTCTATTTTATTTATATAAATGAATATATGATATACATCGGCACAACAGTCAAACAGGGCTTCTTCCTTTATATATATACATAATAGGCAAACGAAAAGTATGAATTGGTAGCCACGAAGTTTCATGGTTAAGATAAATGAGTGTAAGGTACGGACTTGTATTTTTAGGTTCGAATCCCTTAATTCTCTTTGTTTTCCCTATTCTCTACTTTTCCAGTTTTTGTTCTTGTTTTGTATGTTATTGTGGATAATTTGTGTAATAAAAGCGAGTTTGGTCGTTTTTTTTTACTATTGTTGGGTATTCCACATGTTGGAAGCAAAAATGATTACATTCTCATGATTTGTCCATTTTTGTTTTATAAATTAATATAATATGATTTCATCTGTTTTACTACATAATTTTACATCTGTTAATTCGTAAATTCCTATGCTAGAAACTCGTGATGTGCCTAGAATTAGGCTATTTGTTAGAAATTTCGGGCTCATGGTTTCTTTTTCAAGAATCAACGCTTATCCATTGTATCTATATCACACAATAAAGGGATGTATAAATACAGAGCTACGTCATAGAGAAAAACACCAAAAGGTATATAGACAAACCGCATTTATTTCACAAAAATGAAAGACAAGAATATGAGAATTATCATAGTTCAAAAACACAATGACGGGATGTACCAGAACAGAGCCATGTGATATGTATCAAATACACCTAAAAATGGATATAGACAAAGCTCATAAAAGACAAGAATACAAAAATGTTTTACACCAGCACAATAAAGGGATGTATAACTACAGAGCTACGTCATAGAGACAAACATCAAAAGGTATATAGACTAACCACATTTATTTTAAAAAATGAAAGACAAGAATATGAGAATTATCATCGAACAATTACACAATGACGGTATGTTCAAGTACTGAGCCACGCAAAATGGATATCAATAAAACACAGACTAAACAGTTAAAGTAATATTTGTGAAGACAAATATAAAAGAAGTATAACACGTTATCAAGATGATAAGCAACGTCAGTACCCAAAAACTATACTTCAAGACCATCGTGTATTATTTTTAAAGTTGCTAAGGAATATTTATCAACCAAGTGAATTAATATATTGCTACTAAGGTGAGGGAAATTGATGATTTCAAAATTAAAATCGTCTCGTTTGTCATAGAAACGTATACTTGAATTCTGTACTACCCCTACCTTCACTTTTGGTCTACATCAGAATTCACGGCTGCTTTTAATTCTGTTTATTTAATATTAACATCCACAGTTATGCCTCTATGAGAAGATATATAGAGATCATATATGGGAACCAGTACGTAAACGAATCAATATAATATCTATGAATATTATATATCTCCCCAAAAGAGGCGTGATCTGTGAAACAACTGTTTTTACAAAGAGCAACCTAGAGACTTTGTACATGCCATTTTATGTTTGTTTCTTGGCATTGCTGTTTGCTTTTAAAGTAATGAAGATTATAATATGATGTCAACTGTTGTACTCAAATTGTTGACATATTTACCTAGAATAACAATGTTTAATGTCTTGTTTGTTTTGTTCATACGTTGTTGTCAATATATGCATAATGTTTAAATGTTGCTCTGGTATCTATCGTCTCACTCTTCAAATGTAAAGCATTCAAATCAGAAATTATGATTGAAATAATAAACTGTTATAAAGATTTATATATAAAGATAAAAAATAAAAAAAAAAAAGCTTATTACAGTAGCAAACCTTTTCTGTATTAAAAACCAAATCCTTCATCTGAAGCAAAATTTAACTTATTGTATGTTATTAATAACTTTTTCCACGAATATTTTTTATTAAATCTTTTTATAAATGACCATGGTCTTGAAATATATAATGGTCGTTACTTTAGCATTCATTGAGAATTTTGAATTACAAACAAAATCACTGGATTAAACAAAATATATTTAACGACATTCATTTCGACGATGAACTAACATAATTTTATAAATCTAACCCGCTCTTGTTAGAATTACTTGCTTTTTTTGTCATTGAAACTGCGGCAGAGGTCGTATTGTAACATGTTTATTGAATATTGTAATATTGTAATTATATCACTTATGTTGGTTATCTTTCGTATTCTGTTTGGTTTTAACTTTGTTATGTATTTTTGTTTAAATTTATATTGCCATAAAAACACTTCAAATGTTTAATGACAATTACAATGAGTTTAATGGAATATATATCCTTTGTTAAATAGCTACTATTCACTATACTTTGAAAATACTGTTGCGGAATAAAATAAGAAAGGAATCAAATTACTATTTTAATGAATATAATTGACATGGGCTTTGATTAAAATGAAAAACGTTCATCATTCCACATTTAGCCCAGTGATTGGTGTTTTCGTATGGTGGTCTTTCGGTTCCATTGCAAGGATTAGATCCTTGAAAAATATTACGTTCCCAGTCTCCATTATCATGATAGCCCATATAAGCTTTTATTTCGAACCAACCGTTAATTGTCTTGCAGCAATCCATTTCAATGTCCACTAACCAATAATGTTCTCCAAATCTGAAAAAAAACCACTTAAGAATGTACTTAAGTCATGTTTAGAAATGTATGTATGATGTTTCATCTCCTTGGTATAATATTTCATTCTATAAAGGGAAATATATATTTTGTCCCATTGCAATATGTTCCCACTTTACGTTTTCCTTATTACGAATTCTAGATTTTGTATGCGATATCTATCTATAACACAAAACTAGTACGCGCACAGTAAAAAATATACAAACAGCAAACTTAGAAACAGTACTTGTATTATTGTTCGAAATATAACAGTCCTTCACTAAACATAGAATCAAGATATCGATCATATCGAAAAACTTTTCGTATTTGATTTTTTTCCGTGGTGTATTTAGAAATTTACCTTTTTTCTCTCGTACCAAGTCGGAAGAGAACATTTCGTTTTTGTTATGGTTCGTGATAATTTTGAATTTAGAAAAAGCATGGACAAAACTGGAAAATGACAACAATTTCACAATATTTAGCATTACAAGGTATTGTAAATTAACTGTGTAACATATTTTGGTAAAATTTGCATGCAACTTTGTGTCGTTTAACTACATGTATATCTGAAAATAAAGCAAAATGATGCCTTTATCTAAGTCTTCAGTTTAATGAAATTTTACTGCTTTAAATTCTTTAAAAATACGTGAACATTTATTTTGTAAAGACACATTGTAGCATATACACGATATGTGCAATCGGCCGAAAACGTTCTTGAACTTCCGAATCCATAATTATTTCTTTTAGAATAAATTATATATATTTTTGATGCTATTTCAATAGCTTATTATACATTTTGAGTTTTGTTTATTTTATAACTATTTATGTTGTATTTATAGATGTAGTTCACAAGGCAGCTGTTAACTGGAAAATAATTTGCATAACCTAGACAAGGTTTATTGAGTCCGAACTAACCAGACTGAGTCTTTGCTCTTATTCCAAATTGCTGCCAATAAGCAGAATAGACATGTTGTAAAGATACCATGTTACACAGATACCAGATCGAACCGAGCATATCCTGCACTCGAGGCAAAAGTACTTCCATTAAGACAGTTTTAAACCTAATTTGTTAACCCCACTTAAGCTCACTTATTAAGTTTGCTGTATCTACCATCACGTGGGTTGTTTGTAGTCCAGACAGCCGGTGTACCAAAAGCCCCGTCTCCTTGAAATGTACCTTGACCAGGCTCCGGTCCATGCCAATCCAAGAATTTGTCACCTTTTCGCCATGCATTATACGCAGCATAATGTCCACTTGATCCAAGCTCATGGCTTTGTATTGGTATAGAACAATTACTTATTGATGCCACAGGCATACCTGTACAACCTGTAAAATAACTTTCTATAAAGAGGATCAACATTTCTGTAGTATGGAAAAGGTCACATGTGTTGACTATAGACAATGCTGAGTTTTAGCTCACCTTGCCAAAAGTCTGAGTGAGCTTTTCTCATCATATAATAGATACAGATTGTAAGAAAAACTTTTATGATGACAACTGATCAGCAAGACCAGCTTAACAAATATGTTACTTGCATGGCAGAAATCGCCGGATTACTCCTTCTTTGAGTTATTGTTCTTTAGAGAGGAGTTTTACCATTTGGCATTTTTTACCATCTTTGCTAATATATCTTAAACACTACAATATAAAAACTTTAAAGGTTGAAATTGATCAACAAGACAAGATCTACAATAAGTCATAAGGCTGACATTATTAGTGCCAGCTCCTTATTGTCATATAGAGGTGATTTTAATAATATTTTGTTTGCCTATTATCCTGAAAAGTATAATAGTTACAAAGATAGGTAGAAACTTTGAATATCAAAAATGATCAGCAAAACAATTTCTATAAATATGTCAAAATGACTGAATTTGTGAGTGAACTCTTTATAGAGTTTTTGTCCTTCCGTGAAGTTTTTTTTACCAAAAAATCGCCATTGCTGAAATGCAGGTAAGCGACATAGGCTAACACATGCTGAAACAAGCGGCTCTTTAAAGCTTCTACTTGTACAAAGTTTAATTACAAATAAGAAGATATGGCATCATTTCTAATAAGACAACTCTTAACTAAAGACCAAATGACGTAGATGTTGACAGCTACAGGTTACCATATGGCCTTCAACAATGAGAAAATCCCATTCTAATACATGTTACATGGACGGCTAAGGTAATTGTATACAGGAAATATTTAGGAATAAGACGTTTATTTGCGTAAAAAGGGGAAATGTTTCATACCGCACAAGAATCTATAAAAAGCAACAACATCACAAAATATGAAACATTTAAACTACAAAAAAAATAACGGACAAGTAACGCAAAACAAATATGATATACATAAACATAATGACAACATGCTCAGTCTGATTTAAGATTTAAACGTGTTTGCAGAAGCCAAACCTAAAGCCGTATATATAGGATAGGGATGAAACAGCAAAACATAAGAACATAAGTCTGTCAACTTTCAAGATTCACTTTACTTTAATTCTGTTTTATTTATTTCATTTATGTTTTCAACGTCTTGAATTTATTGTAAAAACTGCAAGCTGTCAAATTTATCTTATTTGGAGTTTTTAGACATGAAAATAACAACAACTGTGGCTGGAATGGTGTCATGCCTAAACATGTGCTATATACATGAATCACTGAGAGGAAAATATCTATGTTTCTGAAATGTTGCTGTTTAGTTGAAATAGTGCATACATACGTCATTTGTGTACACCAGTTAGCCAGCCCCAAACACACCGATATATGGTGAATACTTCAAGACTTAAATGAAATAAATCTACTTTTTTTTCATTCTATTTCATAAACTGTCTATAGTTGGTTTAAAAAGCCAAACACAAAGAGTATGCACATTTTGTCAAAGTTTAACGCTTATAAAATATAGAATAATGAGGATCTATATTCAAAATACAAGGAATAGGTAGTCATCGGAACACATTTATTGTGTGTCGACAAAAGGGAAGCCGTATACCACAGGGTGATTGTTTTTTTTTCGGATTGAAAGTAATGTTCGATCTCATTCTATGCGTGCTTGTTTAATTCCGGGTCCAAGCCAGGATATTCATTTTCAAAATCATTTTCTCGGGAGAAGGGGGCCAAGATTTAGACCCCCTACATTTTCGAGGATCAATGCATTTGAATTGAGACATATAGTATAGTTAGAGTCCCTGGTTTTCGACCGCCCCCTTTGAAAATAGCTGGATTCCCCCGGTTGCTCAAAAAAATACTTAAATACGCTACATACCTGTTCTGTGACGTTCATCTATACCACCCCGAATGAACAAGTATTGTCCAGATATAGTGTACTCTTGGAAAAATATAACAGTTCTCCTAGTGTCATTACACTTTGACAAAGAAGTCGTAGTTTGCACGGGAGACGTAGAACTAGGTGTCATCGTAGTTGGGATTGTGCTAGGAGTAGTCACTGCATCTGTAGTACTACCGGCGACAGTCGACGAGACTGATACCGTCGTTGTTTCTTTTTGAGTTGTACTTCTACTGAAACTTCCACCGCCTATAACATTGCCTATAACATTTCCCGTATGCAATCCAAAATGCGTATTTGGATTTGCAAGTGGACCATCTACAAACAAAAGTACAAGATTTTAAAATTCAATGAATATACCATGTAAGCAGCAGTTCAATATTAATACTAATTCAATTATAAAATATCTTTATGCTTTGAAATATCTATTACCATGTTGGATGTTTTCCGTATATTCGTTACTCGCAGTTAATGTCAACAAATTTAAGTACATAAAAATACATATTGCCCAACTTCCGGTCCATTGATCGATTAGACGATAACATTTTCATTTGACTTTAATTGAGCATTACGAGGGATACACTGATTCCTGTAGTAGGGAGTATATATAATGCATCTCTTTCTGGGGCACTATCGTTCACTTCTAATTTTGTGAAAAATAGTAGTTTTCTGTTTACTGTAACAATTTTATGTTTTCATTTTGAACAAGACGTAGTCATTTCTGAATCGACTTATGGTGTTTATAAGTCCCCTTGACATGCTTGGTATAGAATTTCTCTTTTAACATCTTATTCATTTCAGTCACACTTTTTTTGCTAAAGGGGAAATTTTAAATATAGAAATATGAAATAAATAAAAACATGCACAATAAACTCCGTCACGTTATGTATGTTTTGTTATATATGTTTTTCGTTCAAAATTATTATGTACATAAATTTGGCAGTTAATTTTCTTGTTTGCATTGTTTTACATTTGTCATTTCAGGGCCTTTTATAGCTAACTATGCATACTAGGCCTTGCTAATTTTTAAAGGCGGTGCGGTGATCTATAGTAACTGTTTGGTTATTTCTGTGTCTTTCTCAATGGCAATCAAGCCACATATTTGTTCAAGCATGTCTGTATGGTTCCACATACGTGGTAAATATATCTTGGCTTTCTGTGATTGTTTTATTTTTACAGAAGACTCTATATATTTAGGTAGTCACCGTACGTATTCAATTCATAACAAATAATAAGTGATAGCTGCAACAGCCCGAAATATGATTTATTCTATTTTTTACATGCATTTACGCAGAACTCAACGGGGTTAAAAGCAACATGTTACTATGCATAGTAATTAATATACATATTGTTT
>CM075336.1:81728838-81785251 GCA_037788925.1 Mytilus galloprovincialis | reverse complement strand
AAATCACTCTTAGTCCTGAATCTTCCACTGCATGAAATGATGCATTTAATATAAAATTAAATGCATATGTTATGCATATTAAATTTCAAATTACAAAAAATATCATGCATTTCCTTTGCTGGAAAATTTCTAATTTAATATAGATTTAAACTAAATTTAATATTGCAAATAAATTCCCAAATTTCAACCTAGTTTAAAGGTATTTTTAAATCTAAATAAATTTCAAATTTAAAGAATTTAAGTATAGATTAAATTTGAATAAATTTCTAATTTAAAGAAATGTTTATGTAAATTAAATTTGAATAAATTTGAGATTTAAAGAATTTTTAATATAAATTAAATTTGAATAAATTTTAAATTTAAAGAAGTTTTGATATAATTCAAATTTGAATAAATTTGAGATTTAAAGATCGTTTAATATCAATTAAATTTCAATAAATTTCAAATTGAAAGAATTTTAAATATAAATTAATTATGTAATTTAATTACATGTAAATTCAAATAAATTTCTTGTTTATGACTTATTTAAATTAGAACTTCCATCAAATTTAATGCAATTTAAAGTCAATATAATCCTGTATAACTACTTACAAAACAATAGTGCAAATGAATAATAAAGAAAAGGCAGAATTTTTCCCTCTGCTTTTTGGAAAAGGGATGTTGGGGATTTGTTTTTACTTTAACCCAAATATCTGGTTTGAAAATATCTAATTAAATAAAAAAACAAAAATTAGGAAAAACAGGAATTTTTAATGGTGATAACTTTGTAGCTACTGTACATATAAAATTGATCCTCCAACTTTTCTGATCCATGTTTACAAAGTATTAGACTTGAAAGGCATGGATTGCTGCTCTGTGTATTTACAGTAGAATAATATTTGTGGTTTCAAATGGCAATGTATAACCAAGGCCAGTACTATGCTCGTTCCTGACCTGGTTATTCATCTTGCTAGGTTGGGGGAACTAGCTGGTAGCTTATATTATGAATACATGTCAACGTAACACAGATTCAAAGTTCAATATATAATGTTTATTAAATCAGCATTCAGTATAGTTTTATCAATCCAGTTATAGGACAAACGCCTAAATGGGGATGCAACAAGGCACCGTTAGGAGTACCTACATTTGAATGACCCTAATAAAGTCTTGAATTAAAATTATTGGAAAACATTTTTTTATAAATATCATTACCGTATTTAGAAAATAATTCTAAATTAAGGTTTAAGAAAGGTAATTGATATTTGTTAACTTAAACCCTAAACTGTATGATCTATCTCAATATGTATTAACAAAAATAGTTCTAATCATTAGCAAAGTACGGGCCTTGAAGGCATAAAACTTTGCTCCGTGCTCGGAGCACAAAAATTATGCTCGAAAAAATGTAATCCAGCAATTTGATTGGTTGATTTTCGAGTCTGAGTACAGAAATCATGCTCGAAAGTTTTATGACGGTGAGGCCCGAACAGTTCAAATAAAAACTAGACAAAATGATATCACCGCACTTTACTGTGAAGTAACTGTATTATATAACAAAGTAAATGTTGGATTTTTTTAAAAGATACTATTGTGTCTGGAAAACACAAATGATGCCCCCCCCCCCGGATGCAAAGTGTTATTTTAAAGTACACAAAGTTGAGCATGGGTACATAGGTCTATGGTTCACTGTTCATAGGTCTATGGTTCACTGTTCATTTTCAATACATCAAATATATATAGTTGACCTAATACTTATGGTTTCTATGAATCAGACTTAAACAGGAAAACTAAACATTATCAACTGAATCATGAAAATAAAGTCAGATGAACCAGACATGCACACCTTACAATCAATCTGTGCATTAAATATAGTTCACATATTGCTTATAGTACATGTATCTAAGAAAAAAACTTAACCATGAAAACTTAACCAATGAACCAAGAACAAAGAAAAACGTATATAAATCCGTTCCCCATAGATTTGGCCACTTTACTTGCAGGCTTGACAAATAACAAATTTTAAAACTGGAACTATTAAAAATGTCAAAACTTGTGTTGGATTTTTGACACCGTTACTAAGCTTAAAAGAAAAAAACATTTTCAAAGTGTGCATGTGGTACAAGAACATTTAATTCGATAAGTTCTCAAGTTTCATTCCAGTTTACAAAAAAATATTTTGCAAAATCAGTAATTTCTTATTCATATTTACATTGTAGATTTAGTTATACGCTTAGGGAGCTACCATTTAATTTTTAGGGGAAAAGGGGGGGGGGCTAGGATGAAAAATTTTGTCCTGCATTTTTTTTTAGTTGTAATCTCTGTCCTGCCTTTTTATTTTTCACTCTATTCGGTCCTGTCTTCTTTTTTTTTTAGTTTATCCTGACTTTTTTTTTTACCTAAAATGTCATCCTGACTTTTTTTTTGCAAGTGTCTCATCCTGCCTTTTTTCTTTACTCAAAATTCCTGTCCTGCCTATTTTTTTTCAAATTTCATCGTAGCCCCCCCCCCCCATAAAAATCAAATGGTAGCTCCCTTAAATATAAAAAATAAAATACTGAATTTAAATACTCTGTTTTCAAATGTTTGCATTGCCAACATTTGTATCATAAAAAGGGGGGTCTTTTATAGATAAAATTCAAAAGTCATAATATTTGCCACTAGCTGATTCTGATAACACTCTATTTATGTGGAACAGTACTTTGACAGTACATAGTACACATGTGGTCATTTCTGGTCAGTCATCTAAAATATTGTGGTAATCAGAAGCTTTCCTGCTGTGACGACAAATAAACAAGTGTTTGAATAAATGATTTATCAATAATCTGTTAATTGGATAATGTGTGGCTATTTTGCTGAAGAAACTCAAAATCTGGCGTTTGTCCTATAACTGACAATAATCACATAAGTTCATGAGACATAATAAAACAGCATGTCTAATATAAATCCAAGTCTATAACACCAGTGTCCAATACGTGACTATAAAGCAAGTGTTCCAAACTGCATGGTCAACTAATATATATATTGTTTTTCATTATTCAATTTACATAACATTAATACTCATATATCTAATTTACATAATAATGCTAGTTTATCTATTTTCCCAAATATCAGGTCTTTGTGACATAACCTAAATTATCTTAAAAGTAAGAAATCCTTTTTGTATATATAACACTTCTTTAATCCTTAATTCTCTATTGTCATTTAGGCCTCAGGGGATTACATAATAATTTGCTTTACACTTATCTAAAATTGTGAAGATTTATATTAACTATTTATCAAGTAAATTATTTCTTAAGCTAGTGCTAAATATCTTAACTATAATACAAGTGTGGACACAGATGAGTGTGGATAGTATGTTTGGATGTTTGACAGTGTCTAATGACAATAAATTTAAAGTTCTATGTTTTTCCTATATGGTGTTAATAACTGTGTTGCACGGTGACAACCGATCTGAGCATTAGGAGTGTTATTTATTTGATATTTTTTTATGTTCAATACAGACATGGGGAGACAGTAATTACATTAGTTACCAAATGATTATGATAGAACATGTTCTACATCTTTGGTTTTGGATACGTTTTGTAGCTGGGAGAGCAATTGTTAATTTCTGTGTCGATTTGGTCTCTTGTGGAGAATTGTCTCATTGGCAATCATACCTCATCTTTTTTTATATGTATTTGCTTACTATTGGTATGGTTCTATTTACATTACTTTGTGGTGGATCGTCAGTATCATTAGTAGTTTTTTTTGTTAAAATGTCAAATTTCTTCCTCAGATTAGAATACATTTATTGGTTTTAAGTAATGACAATGGCTTATGTCTGACATGATTATTGGGGCTTAATAAGATAGGAAGTAAACCTCTGTGCTGATTTATATCAATTCTTTATATCTCCTCCATAGCTGGTCGAAGCAAAGACAAATTTTGACCAATATAAAAATGATTTCACCAAAAGAACCTTTGTGAGCATGCTTCAAAGACTCATAACTGCTCCAAAAGTAATCTGATCGAATTTGAAGCATGTCAAGCAGATATCATCAACATCTACTTAATAAGTCTTAATATGTCTAAATACCTAAAAAGCTATTTAGTACTCAAAAGGTATTGCAAAATTATTCCTTTTCATTTTTTGTTTTGTTATATGGATACAAATATAAGTGATACATGTACCAATACAGTATTTGTTGTGGTATGCAAATGTAGTAATTAACATTTACTGTAACAATGTTAATTCACACAAATTAAGAAATAACAAATGAATGGGACAGATACTCCACAGCTTTATACGACTGCAGAAGTGGAAACCTGAACGGTTGGGGCTAGTATGGACACAACATTCAAGCTGGATACAGCTCTGAATTTAGATTGTGGTTAAATAGTTGACACAACATAGGTTTCTGACACAGATTGAATGTGGTCTATTAAAAAACTTCAACTTAAAAATTTTAAATTGGACATTTACCTATTTTGGTCCAATATCCAAAATCTAAATACATGGTTAAATTCAGAATATCATAGAACCCGAAGAATTCAATTTTTGATGAAATCAAATAATGTTTAATTTTAGACCCTTTAGACCTCCATGTGGACCAATTTGATAACCGGGCCCAAATATTAAAAATCTAAATACACGGTTAGATTCGGCATATTGAAGAACCCCATATATTCAATTTTTTGTTGAAATGAAACAAAGTTCAATTTTTGTCCCTTTGGATCTTAATGTAGACCAATTTGAAAACGGGACAATACTGTGCAATTGAATATTCCTGGTTATTGGCAATACTGTGCAATTGAAAATTTCTTTCTATTGTGCAATTAGATATTTCTTGCTATTGTGCAATACAATGCAATTAAAAATTTCTTGCTATTGCACAATACTGTGCAATTGGAGATTTCATGCTATTGTGCAATACTGTGCAATTGAACATTTCTTGCTATTGAACAATTCTGTGCAATTAAAGATTTCTTGCTATTGCAGAATACTGTGCAATTGAAAATTTCTTGCTATTGCACTATACTTGGTATAATAATTTTTGACCCCGATTGGGACCAACTTGAAAACTGGGCCCATAATAAAAAATCTAAGTACATGTTAAGACTCACCATATCAAAGAACCCCAAAAATTCAATTTTTGTTAAAATCAAACTAAGTTTAATTTTGGACCCTCTGGACCTTAATGTAGATCAATTTAAAAACAGGACCAAAAATTAAGAATCTTTACACGGTTAGATTTGGCATATCAAAGAAGCACAATAATTCATTTTTTTGATGAAAGCAAACAAAGTTTAATTTTGGCCCCTTATTCCTTGGGACCAAAACTCCCAAAAATAATCCAAACCTTCCTTTTGTGGTCATAAACCTTTAAAGATTTCTATTAACTTATGCTAAAGGTATTGTTAAAAAACCCAAGAAAAATGCTTATTTGGGACCTGTTTTTGGTTCCTAAATCCTATACTGTTGGGACTTAAACAACCAAAATCTATTCCAACCCTCCTTGTGTGGCCATAGACCTTACGGGTATGTTAAAATATCAAAGATTTCTGTTTACTAATACTTGAGTTATGGAGCAAAAACCATGAACAATGCTAATTTGGGCCCTTATTCCTAAACTGTTGAGACCAAAATACCCAAAATCAATCCCAGCTTTCCTTTCATGGTCATAAACCTTGTGTCTAAATTTCATATATTTCTATTGACTTTTACTCAAGTTAGAGTGCGAAAACCAAATGTCTTTGGATGAAGACGATGACGCCAACGTGATACCAATGTACAACCAAAAAGTTTTCAATTTTTGCGGTCGTATAAAAATGATCTCAAATCAAATTTCTAATGGAGTTTGCAACAATAATTATTCAACTACTCATTTTAATAAAACATAAAGTATTAAAATATAAATGTCATACAGTCATGGTGATGATGCCCCCGCTAGCATATAACGTTAAAAAGGTACATAAAGTGAAGCTGCCAAAAATTGAACTTAAACTGAGTTTAGAGGTAATAAGCATTATATACATATTACACTAAATTTAGTTGAGACAAACTCGAGAGAATTTGTGAAAGGGCATAACCCTAGAATGATAATCAAAGTGCTTGTAATCACTAAATGGCTATTAAAGACTGCTTAAATTTATCAGTTGGTAGTAAAGTGAATTTTGCATTGTATATTGTATATACATGTATAGCATTTTTTTAAGTTGATTCAACTACTATTCTGGACAGAGAAATCTAAACTCCAATTTTTAAAGAAGATTTCATAAAGCATTGGTCTTAGGTAATTCAACAACCATTCTGGACAAAGAAATAACTCCAATTTATTGTCTGGAATCTACAAAAATGTTTGTTTTTAGCCCTTAAATCCTAGACTGTTTGCCCCATAACCCACAAAATAGACCTCAACCTTCTACTTATGGTATTCAATATTATGGTACAATTTCAGAACAATTGAAATACTTATACACAACTTTTTGTACAGACACTAGATTAATGCTTGTTTTGGTCACCTTTGAAACCCTTATTCCTAAACCTTAGAGACTATATGTATAACCCCTCCCCCCCCCCCAAAACAATCCCAAGCTTCCTTTTATGATTATAAATATTACTGTGGATTCATAATTATTCTTTGGATACCAATTTCCGTGGCTTTCGTGGGTAGAGTCTTACCACGAAATTAAATGTTCAACGATTAACAAATTTTCTATAGGCTAGTATGCAGACTTCGGCAAAACCACGAAATTAAATATCCACGAAAATGCAAATTTTCTTTAATCCACGAAAATAAATGAATCCACAGTATGTTATAATTTTAAGGCTTCCTTTTTACTTATACTGAAATTATTATCTGGAAACCATCCGTCTTGGGACGACAAAGACAGGATACCTACATATATTTCAACTGCAAAAATTTCTGTGGTTGTTTAAAAATTTCAAACATGTACAATGAAATATTGTTTTAGAAATTGATAAGCCTAGATATGCCTTATAATTTCCCCCCGCATAGTTGAAGGACCATTTACACTCAAAACCGAGTCATCAGTAGGCAGCTAGTACAGATGTATTAAAACAACCTAGCATCATATTGCTAGTAGTGGTAGTAGCATTCTCGGGTAAATTTGTTCTTTTTTTTATAATATGTTTGGTTCAAATCAAAATAGAATGCTTTTATCTCCCTAATACTTACATTATAAATAGAGGTGATACTACTTTGAAAAATCCTTGTACATGAGAGTTTTCTGTCAAATCTTTATTTCACAAAGAATGATTTGCATAACAATGAACTGAGCTCAAAGCAAAGTATTCAATAATACACTTAGACAAAGAGCTAAATTCAGTGATATACTTTGTACTACAGGTCCTTCATTAACATCCATCGACCAAAACCACATCTCAACCAGGTGCTCCGCAGGGCGCAGCTTTATACGACCGCAGAGGTCGAACCCTGAACAGTTGGGGCAAGTATGGACAAAACATTCAAGCATGATACAGCTCTGAATTTGGATTGTGATCAAATTTTTGACATTACATGGTTTTTTTTTACACAAAACAAATGCCAAGATTTTACAAATCAATTAAAGATTTCTTCTTCAAACTTTTTAAATCTAAAATTAAATAGTTGACACAGCATAGGTTTCTGACACAGAATGAATGTGGTCTAATGAACTTAAAAGGTTTTTTTGCCTTTGAGCAAATCACTATGCTGTTGAATATTAATCCTCTCAAAAAAATGTTTGAAGAAATTTTCTTTTTATTTATGAAATCTGAAATGAGAAAAATTTAACCCCCCCCCTTTTTTTTCACATCCCCGTTTCCCTTTTTCAAAACTGATATCAATTCAAATTTCTAATGGAGTTTGCAACAATAACTACTCATTTAAATACATCATAAAATATTAAGATGTAAAAAAACTGCTTGTTATCACTGAATGGTAAAGATTATTTAAATTTATCAGTTGGTAGTAAAAAGTGTATATACATTGTATATTGTATATAACAAAGATTTAAGTTGATTCTGGACAAAGAAAGATAACTCCAATTAAAAAAAATTCTTGCTATTGCACAAATAGGATATTTCTTGCTTACTATTCTGGACAAAGAAAGATAACTCTAATTAAAAAAAAATTTGCTATTTCACAATATTGTGCAATTAGATATTTCTTGCCATTGCACAATACTGTGCAATTGAAAAGACTTGCTATTGCACAATACTTAATATAATAATTTTAGATCCTGATTTGGACCAACTTGAAAACTGGGCCCATAATCAAAAATCTAAGTACATGTTTAGATTCAGCATATCAAAGAGGCCCAAGAATTCAATTTTTGTTAAAATCAAACTTAGTTTAATTTTGGACCCTTTGGACTTTAATGTAGAATTTGAAATTTGAAAACAGGACCAAAAATGAAGAATCTACATACACAGTTAGATTTGGCATATCAAAGAACCCCAAGGATTCAATTTTTGATGAAATCAAACAAAGTTTAATTTTGGACCCTTTGGACCTTAATGTAGACCAATTTGAAAACTGGACCAAAAAAACTTCAATAATCAAGAATCTAAGTACATTTTTAGATTCAACATATCAAAGAACCCAACCGATTCATTTTTTGTCAAAATCAAACTAAGTTTAATTTTGGACCCTTTGGACCTTAATGTAGACCAATTTGAAAACGGGACCAAAAGTTGAGAATCTACATATACAGTTAGATTCGGCATATCAAAGAACCCCAATTATTCAATTTTGATGAAATCAAACAAAGTTTAATTTTGGACCCTTTGGGCCCCTTTTTTCCTAAACTGTTGGGACCAAAACTCCCAAAATCAATACCAACCTTCCTTTTATGGTCATAAGCCTTGTGTTTAAATTTCATAGATTTGTATTTACTTATACTAACATTATAGTGCGAAAACCAAGAAAAATGCTTATTTGGGTCCCTTTTTGGCCCCTAATTCCTAATCTGTTGGGTCCTAAACTCCCAAAATCAATACCAACCTTCCTTTTGTGGTCATAAACATTGTGTTTAAATTTCATAGATTTCCATTTACTTAACCTAAGGTTATTGTGCAAAAACCAAGAAAAATGCTTATTTGGGCCCTTTATTGGCCCCTTATTCCTACTAAACTATTGAAACCAAAACTCCCAAAATCAATCCCAATCTTTCTTTTGTGGTCATAAACCTTGTGTCAAAATTTCATAGATTTCTATTAACTTAAACTAAAGTTATGGTGCGAAAACCAAGAAAATGCTTATTTGGGCCCTTTTTGGCCCCTTATTCCTAAAATGTTGGGACCAAAACTCCCAAAATCAATACCAACCTTCCTTTTATGGTCATAAACCTTGTGTTAAAATTTCATAGATTTCTATTCACTTTTACTAAAGTTAGAGTGCGAAAACTAAAAGTATTCGGACGCCGGACGACGACGACGACGACGACGACGACGACGACGACGACGCCGACGCCAACGTGATAGCAATATACGACGAAAATTTTTTCAAAATTTGCGGTCGTATAAAAACATTCCATACTAAATGGTTGGATTCAGAAGTCCTGAAAAAGACATGATTTTTTTTATCATATTTTAAGTATATATACACAGGTTAAAACTTTCTTGTGGTAAAATCATTTTGTATCTAGCATGCAACTATCAATTTGCTTCATGCACATATTGATATGCGTTGAGTTTACCTCTGTTGGAAATAAGAACACACAAACCTCCACCTAATTTTAGTCAACGGACAAAACATTCAAAACTATAAAATATTATAGATCTAAGACTTGTCAGTGTCTATTTACCATTGCCACTGAATCAGTGATATATGTACACATAATTATGTACATGCAAGACTAAAATTATAAAGTACATATATGACTAAAACTGACATTCAGTCTTTACGATATCTTCATTCCCAAAGTCATTTTCAAATCTGACTTCATGGTAAAATAAGATTCCATATCTACAACCAATGAAAAGGAAATATCCCTCTAATAGACTAGCATTTAAATCACAGTTTTCTAAAATGGAAGCTAGGTCAACGTGGAACCTAGAACTAAAAAAATAGAAACAATATATCTTAAATATTTCAAATGCATGTACATGAAATAATATCAATCTTTAAAATTCACCATATTGTTCCCTTTTTTATCTTCTGTTCGATACTGTATATCCAGTGGCGGATCCAGAAATTTTCTAAAGTGGGGGCCCACTGACTGACCTAAGAGGGGCTCGCTCCAGTCACGATTCAGTGATTCCCTATATAAGCAACCAAATTTTTTCTCAAATAGCAGGGGCCCGCCCCCCCTAAATCCGTCTCTGATATCAACCTCTAGATGTCTTTCAATTACATTCAGTTTAGTGTGGGTTGATGTTTGATTGTTGTACATGTTACAATGAGCAAAGCCCATACCCCAGTCAGCTATAAAAGGCCCTGATAAGACAAATTGTAAAACAATTCAAACGAGAAAACTAACATGTCTGTTTAAGGTAACATCATCAAAATATGTAGGGTAGGTAGGTACATGTAGGTCAGTATTTTCTTTTTATTATTTTTTGCACCATGATTTTGAATTGTGTGGTCCGTCTTGCATGGTTCGAGTTGTCCATGGGGCGAGAGCTCCCCTATTTATAATGATTGGATTATTTCTTACGACGGCAATAAAATGGCTTAGGGTGGGTTCTCAAAATAGGATCGGTCAGGTACCCGTAAACAAACATATATTTTTTTGGCCTTACCGAGAGCACCATTGAAATATATACAAATCACAGATCGGATACGCATCAACTATGTAAGACCTAATTTCAACAACCCTAAACAGTGAATATTTTTATCGCAAACAGTAAAATTTTATTACAAAATCTGAAAGATGAAGCCTTGAACTTCACAGGAAAAATACTCCCATTGCTGGGAAAAATCATTTAAAAAAGTATCAGTTCAATATGTAAAGCCATTATTATAGCATTTTTTCAACTAAAATAGAATTTTTAGCTAAATGATAGCATCAAAGGCATACACCTTGCTACTTATAAGTAGCAAAAAGTGTTTTTTTTTTAAATGTACATGTACTAAATAAAAAATATCATTTAAATCTATTTGTTTTAAGTTTTGAAGAACTACAAAATCCCAATTTGTGACTAAACCTTGCAAATTGATTTTTTTACTGAAAAAAGTGATTTAAAAATCACTTATTTCAGTAAGTCCACTGCATGACTGAACATGGCAATTTATGAGCTGCCATTTTATCACACCAAAACAGACAGATAAACAAAACAAAAATGACAATTGTAGGATACGTTTCTGTAAAATATGATAAAATCATGTTTTTAAATAAATGAATAATACCAAATAGATACATCAAAATTTAAAGCACATTTACAGGAGGGATATACACAATCATTGCTAAACTATACATTTCATACTCTTTGCATTTCAGAGGCGGATTAAGGGGGGGGGGGGGCAGGGGCCCCCCCCTTTTTGGGAAAAAATTTGGTTGCTTATATAGGGAATCACTGAAGCGTGACTGGAGCGGGCCCCCTCTTATGTCAGTCAGTGGGCCCCCACTTATGGAAATTCCTGGATCCGCTACTGCATTTATAAATAAATATTGGTTAAAATAAAGAAATATTGATGTGTATGACAGTATGATTATATCATGCTTATTCCAAATTGATGGTAAATTCCATGTCAGCATTGTATTTTGGGAATTCCCAGGTATTAAAATGCCAAGTCTAAATACAGCTGCTTCATCTATACAATACATTTGTAGCTGTCTGTAAATATATTCTTCCAATCAAGGCAAACCCAGCTGAGTACGGTGTATAAAAATACACTGAATATCCTCCACCAGTATTTACATGCGTACAGTAAATCCGTTACAGAGTAAACCCCTCCTATCCCCCCTCATTAAATGCACCAATAATTTCAGGGCTGTAATGTAGGTCATTTATACAAACCAAAATTGTACAAAAAACTTATGTCATGTTTCTGTATACCAAATTATCATGAAATTGAGCTGTTTCCTTCAACATATACAAATATGTAGAAATAATGTACATCGTTTTCATAAGATACCAGACAGTGGCGGATCCAGGGGGAGGGTTCCGGGGGTGCGCACCCCCTTTATTTTTGCCGATCAATGCATTTGTATCGGGACATATGTTTTGCACCCCCCCTTTGCCCTGGGTTAGCACCCCCCCTTTCAAAAATTCCTGCATCCGCCCCTGCCAGATACAACTAAACATGTAAACAACCCCTGAACTACAATGTTATATGGAATCGTCCATAATGTAAACCCCTAATATACAATGTTGTATGGAATCGTCCAGGCAAAAGACAGAATTCGCGAATACACGGTTTCCGCTGTTAATGCCAGTGTTATCATGACTGACAGTAGGGGATGAAATGCATATAGATGACTATAAAAAGCTGATAAAGTCTATTCAATAGTAACTTTTTTGTTCGTTGAAATGTGTGGGATTGTGCAGCACGTGTCATCATGACATGTGTTTCTTCGCGGCCTTCAGTTTAGATTATAGACTAGAGAAGAGACTAAATACGTACCAACCTGATGTCAAATGAAGATATACGGAATTTAAATAACGTTGATCCTTTAAATGTACGAAACACAAAAATGCAAACACATATGACAATTGTTCACATAAAATAGATAGTAAAATTTTCCAAATGAACGTCCATTAAAATTAAGTCTCTGATGAATATTTCCCGCGCAAATGTCATGGAATAGACCAAAACGAATTTCGGTGTGTGTTGTCATTAAAACATTCGGGTCAATGAACACAGTTAGATTAAATATATAAATATGTTAACTATATTTATATTGGTTTTTCAGAAAAGTGACTTTACCAGATTTTTTTTTGTGGCAAACAACGGTAAATAGCCTATATCATCTTGACATGACATATGAAAACCCCTTAAGCATAATGGTGTGTGTATGGAATAGTCCATGGAATTGTCCAAACCGATACAGGTGAAATACGTAGAATAATATTGCTGTGTCTATTGTGGACACAGCAATAAAATCAGATTTAAGATCCTTATGAGCCCGTAGTAAAGTAAACCAGATGCTCCGCAGGGCGTAGCTTTATACGACCGCAGAGGTTGAACCCTGAACGGTTGGGGCAAGTATGGACACAACATTCAAGCTGGATTCAGCTCTAAATTTGGATTGTGATTAAATAGTTGACACAGCATAGGTTTCTGACACAGAATGAATGTGTTCTAATGAACTTAAAATTTTTGTTTTCTCTTAGAGCAATTCACTATGCTGTTGAATATCAATCCTCTCGTGAAATTGGGGTAAAAACTCTAATTTGGCATTAAAATTAGAAAGATCATATCATAGGGGACATGTGTACTAAGTTTGAAGTCGATTGGACTTAAACTTCATCAAAAACTACCTTGACCAAAAACTTTAACCTGAAGCGGGACAGACGGACGGACGAACGGACAGACGAACGAACGGACAGACGGACGGACGGACGCACAGACCAGAAAACATAATTGAACCCAATTTTTTTAATCACATCCCCCTTTCCCTTATTCCAAAACTAATCTCAATTAAAATTTCTAATGGAGTTTGCAACAATAACTACTCATTTAAATACATCATAAAATATTAAGATGTAAAAAAAACTGCTTGTTATCACTGAATGTTATTTATTATAATTTATCAGTTGGTAGTAAAAAGTGAATATACATTGTATATTGTATATAACAAAGATTTAAGTTGATTCTGGACAAAGAAAGATAACTCCAATTAAAAAAAAATCTTGCTATTGCACAATATTTTGCAATTAGATATTTCTTGCTTACTATTCTGGACAAAGAAAGATAACTCTAATTAAAAAAAAATTTGCTATTTCACAATATTGTGCAATTAGATATTTCTTGCCATTGCGCAATACTGTGCAATTGAAAAGACTTGCTATTGCACAATACTTAATATAATAATTTTAGATCCTGATTTGGACCAACTTGAAAACTGGGCCCATAATAAAAAATCTAAGTACATTTTTGGATTCAGCATATCAAAGAACCCCAAGATTTCAATTTTTGTTGAAATCAGACTAAGTTTAATTTTGGACCCTTTGGACTTTAGTGTAGACCAATTTGAAAACAGGACCAAAAATGAAGAATCTACATACACAGTTAGATTTGGTATATCAAAGAACCCCATTTATTCAATTTTTGGATGAAATCAAACAAAGTTTAATTTTGGACCCCGATTTGGACCAACTTGAAAACTGGGCCAATAATCAAGAATCTAAGTACATTTTTAGATTCAGCATATCAAAGAACCTAACTGATTCATTTTTTGTCAAAATCAAACTAAGTTTAATTTTGGACCCTTTGGACCTTAATGTAGACCAATTTGAAAACGGGACCAAAAGTTAAGAATCTACATACACAGTCATGACAGTTAGATTCGGCATATCAAAGAACCCCAATTATTCAATTTTGATGAAATCAAACAAAGTTTAACTTTGGACCCTTTGGGCCCCTTATTCTGTTGGGACCAAAACTCCCAAAATCAATACCAACCTTCCTTTTATGGTCATAAACCTTGTGTTTAAATTTCATAGATTTCTATTTTCTTATACTAACGTTATGGTGCGAAAACCAAGAAAAATGCTTATTTGGGTCCCTTTTTGGCCCCTAATTCCTAAACTGTTGGGACCTAAACTCCCAAAATCAATACCAACCTTCCTTTTGTAGTCATTAACATTGTGTTTAAATTTCATTGATTTCTATTTACTTAAACTAAAGTTATTGTGCGAAAACCAAGAATAATGCTTATTTGGGCCCTTTTTTGGCCCCTAATTCCTAAACTGTTGAAACCTAAACTCCCAAAATCAATCCCAACCGTTCTTTTGTGGTCATAAACCTTGTGTCAAAATTTCATAGATTTCTATTAACTTAAACTAAAGTTATAGTGCGAAAACCAAGAAAATGCTTATTTGGGCCCTTTTTGGCCCCTAATTCCTAAAATGTTGGGACCAAAACTCCCAAAATCAATACCAACCTTCCTTTTGTGGTCATAAACCTTGTGTTAAAATTTCATAGATTTCCATTCACTTTTACTAAAGTTAGAGTGCGAAAACTAAAAGTATTCGGACGCCGGACGACGACGACGACGACGACGACGACGACGACGACGCCGACGCCAACGTGATAGCAATATACGACGAAAAATTTTTCAAATTTTGCGGTCGTATAAAAAACTGTAAAAAGCCTTATTTAATAAAATTTGCTCGATTTACCTTGAAGTGAAGACTAATAAAAAATTTTGTGCATAGTGAACCCCCTAAATAAAATAATACTGTGTTCTAGACCACTTCCCCTTTCGGTGATCTACAGAAATGATTTTTTACTATATAGTATGTTAATTAAAAGTAAACGTCATTCAGACAGCTAAGCTAATTTGATCATGAGGCGCATTGCAATTCAAATTACAATTGATGGTAGGATGTAAACCTTTTCAAATGTGAATTAAACTAATTCAAATTAGTTAATGTCAATCCAATTCAAATTAGGTGTGAACTCTGTATTATTATCAGGTAGTTTTAAAACTGAAAGATACTTTTAAGGGAAGGGAAAGAAACGGTTGAAACCATGTGTGTTACAAACACTGTTTTTTCAAGTCAGAATCCTGGATCTCAAAAGCACTTTCGTAATGTCAAATGAAAACATGAATATGATAGTAATATACAAAACTATTTATTACTAAGTAAACGACATTTATTTTAGTGAAAAATCTGCATTCCAGGTGTAAATTGAGGCAAATAATATCATTGAGTGCATTTTCTTGTCAAGTGACCAGCAGACATTGAAATCTACCTTTTGAATGAAAGGAGAACTCATAAGTTGAAAATGAATGATGTAAATCTAGATTCTAATAATAGCAAAAGGGAGCTCACATTCACAACAGTTAAAGCATTGCTGAGTTAGTGAACAGAGCATTTTTCTCATTAACTTAAATCCACCTATTGGAATGGATAAAACCCGAATTTTAAGACATAAGTTATAAAATATCTGATAAAAAGCAGTACTAAGCGTGCATGTTACGCTAGAAACATATTCAAAGAATACAGTTTTATAACTTCTTAATGTCATATCCAATATTTATCAAAACCTAAAGGGGAGATACATGTGTACATGCACCTTACTTCCTATTTTTTTCCGTGGATGTCAATACACCTAATCACTATTTATTCCATACCGGATAAGTTCTAACATTACACAACTTTTTCATCCAG
This sequence comes from Mytilus galloprovincialis, assembly GCA_037788925.1. Taxonomy (NCBI): domain Eukaryota; kingdom Metazoa; phylum Mollusca; class Bivalvia; order Mytilida; family Mytilidae; genus Mytilus; species Mytilus galloprovincialis. The sequence goes on along the minus strand of CM075336.1, from coordinate 81,769,008 downwards.
TTGAAGCTATCTGGGGGCCGTTGAAACAATTCACCATGCACAATACTTTTTAATGAAAACCCTTTTAACTTAATACCGTAAATACTTAAAACAAAATAATTTTTACTTCAATTTAATTTCGAAAAAAGTGGATCATACTATATTAAAGTTTCTTGATAATCGCTTTCTAAAGTTTTTCCTCCCTCAGCTCTCTACTGAAAAACCTCTATTTTCAGCCGCATGACCCAAACAGGAAGTTTTACATGTGACTGGTTTTGCCAGATTGGACTAAATAGCAATAAGGTGTATTTTCTGGGATTGTTGAAAACTTGCATATTCATCACTATCTGATTTTATGGGTATAACAATCCAGACAGACAAATAGCAATAAGGTGTTTAGGAAAACATGACCTAAAGCCTCCTTCATATAAGTCAAAAACTTGGGAACTCATACTGAATGGTCAAATGTGTTCAATATGAAAATTGCAGTTAAGATGGTAAAATCACAAATCAGCCGTTAATGAAATGGACTGAAAGTATGACTTTTGCGCAAATTTAAAAGGGAAACAGAGGCGGATTTAGAGGGGGGCCCGGCCCCCCCTTTTTGGGAAAAAATTTGGTTGCTTATATAAGGAATCACTGAAGCGTGACTGGAGCGGGCCCCCTCTTAGGTCAGTCAGTGGGCCCCCACATATGAAAATTCCTGGATCCGTCACTGGGAAATGACGGGGAAGGGGCAAATTAACATTCAAGCAGAGCAAATGCTGTTTAAATTAGTATGCGGGTTTTAAATATAGAGTGAAAGTGGAGTCATCTTTTTAAACTTAAGTTAAATATAACTTATGTAGACTTACCTTCTAATTCAATAGAAAAAAAACCACACACGACTCAGAACTATGTCTAATTCACTTGGACTACTAATATGCAAACCTAAAAACAAAAAGAAATATATCATAAAATAGTGATTGAAAAATTCACAACACTTTGAAAGGATAATCCAGACACGTGTTACACGGGGAGCTTGTTTACAAATAATAATGTCACGTGATCGCGCACTGACCTCGCATGTTGCATCGCCCTTACAATTCACCAATACATAACCATTTTCATGCAAACATGCAACGTGAATGTGATTGGTTATCAAATAATACAAAAATAATGCATGAACCGTTGAAGAAAAAATTATTTCATCAAATAAATGGATTTTCACTTTCGACACGAATAGGTCGAGTTGACATTTCTGTCATCGGAGATAGTATTGAGATAAATGGGATAAAACGGACCGTCAAAAAGGTCTAGAGAAGCACATCAGTAGAACCTTAACATGAATAAGTAATACTTACAAAAAATTCTCTAATTGATAAACTATATGAGTAAAATTTCACGAAAATAACAATAAATAATTTTGTTCTTCGTGATGAAACTGCTTAAATTGGCGCGAAAAAATATTCTTACTCCTACTGCTTCACGTAAAAAAAAATGTATAGAATTGAATTCGACTACAGTTCAGCATAAAAAAACGTGAATATGCAAAAGTCTGATAATATGTTAATGAAAAAGTGTGTATAAATTTTCGTAAACAAAGTTACCTGTATACTTCACCAAGAACTACATTTGAGCGCAAAGATCGTATGTGTGATTCGGCTTATGTAACAATCGTCAATCGGAACTACTCGGCTATTCACTTCGTGCAACCAGAAAGGCCGAGTAGTTCCGATTGGTAACAAAGTACAACATGATTAATGGAATTTTTTGCGTTGCTATTAAATCATTGAAACCACGTGATTGAGGCCATCTATTTTTATTGCGGGTTCCACATATCTAAATCGGAATTATAGAAAAAATGGAATTTTGTGAGCAGAATCAAAACAGAAATGATGAACACTGCAACATTTCCATCAAAATAAAAATAGGATGGAGGATCTGTGTATTCACATTATTTGTAAAACTCTCCTTCTTCCTGTGAAGCGTGTGCTTTACATCGAGGCTTATTATGCTAAGCATCGACGCCACAGTACTTCAACCAATCAGACAATGTTTATTTGGGGCATTCTATCTAATTTTACTCAGATTTTGGAATATTTTAATCGAAATTATAGAAAAATGGAACATTGTTAGTACATATAAAATAGAAAAAGATGAATACTTTTACAGTGGCGTAGCCAGGGTTCATATGATGTGGATGCGAAATTGTCGCAAAAAAATTTTTGGACTATTTTATGCAAAATATATATTTTTGACATTTTCCCTGTATGCATGTGTACGTCCCTACATTCCGACACTGGCTAGATTTTTGTTTAATTTCAAAATACCCACCAATATATATGTTTCTCGAAGGATCCGAATTGACTCCCTTTTGTTGGAATTCGAGCCTCCAAATGAGGTTTTTGATTACTTTTCTTATTGCGTTGCAGGTGAAATGGAAATATCGGACGTCCGTCCGTCCGGACTTGTTAGCCCTGTCATGTGTACAATTCTTGCCATATTTTTGTGATATTTATATCATCAGCAATTTTTTTGACTCTTGCGATAATAAGTCCTGATCGAATATTATTAACCAATTAATACCTTTGAAATATAAATTATAACGGAAATCCCACTGCATTTGGCCTGAAGCTTTTATTTCTCTCAAGATATTAATAATAATAATAAAAAAAAAATCCTTTTTTGTTATTTCACTTGTATCTTGGATAGATAAAATATGAATAATGGGAGGACATTTATCGTTCTTTTATTGAAAATAAAATTAATATTTGTACCTAGATGGAAAAGGGAATTTATAAGTCCAGGAATTATCAAACTCCGTTATCAAATACTAGCCATGTTTCATGTCCCAGGAAACGATATCAGGATATGATTGATTAGTTGTTAACTAATAACGTTGTTATGTCATCGCTCTATTTGGCTCAATTTCAGACCAAACATGTCCGCAGATCTGCGTATCATCATCTTCTAAACTTGCCGTAGCCGACAATGCGCTACGATGTAGACTTTTAACGAGTGATTTATCCATAAACTAAAAGAGGGACGAAAGATACCAAAGGGACAGTCAAACTCATAAATCTAAAACAAAATGACAACGCCATGGCTAAAAATGAAAAAATACAAACAAACAATGAGCCTAAAGGAAAGACCACGTATACTGCTTCGGAAAAAGTTAAACGCTATTCTCATATCCTCATTATTGTTACGTTTAGATACTAGTACATCTGTGTGTTTCTGCTACGAACACATGCAATTATACATTTATCTTTTTTTTTTATTTTTTTTTGTCAAAATGATGTGGATGCTTGAGCATCTGAGCATACACACTCTAAGACATAAGCCCGGATTTCCTAATATTTTTCTATAAATTTATCTCAGCATGTTATCAGTAATCAGTTAGATATAAATTATGTGGACACACTTTCTTAGTGGTTCACTAATTATAACCAGATGTTGATCACAAAATGATAAGCTATACGTTTATATTTCTCTGTGTCTTTCCTCCTAGCTTCATTGTATTTCTGAACAATAAATTTGAAAAGAAAAAAAAATATCCTAAAGAAAAAATATTAATATGCATAATATGCATGTTTAGTTTATTGGTAATGATGTAATGGACAACTTTCCCTGCATTTATCTGAAATAATTTTGTTCCTCAACTTTTATTCTATATTAAATAACTTTGATTTCTTTCAAACTGATGTGAAATCAGGGAAAATTAAAAAATTACCATAAACGATTAGCATAACTTTGAAAAATTATCTGGTCTATGCCATAGATATTGGCTAAAAGACAACTTTTTTAGCCCTCCCCCTTTTATCTAAATCTGGTATTTTTCTTAGTTTTCTATCAATTTCGATTAAATTCACGTTTTTTCTATACTATATCACAATAAACATGCTCAAATTAAATTGTATTTGCTACTTGCTTTTGATTCTAAGTTAACTTTACACAGCTAGAAATTAACAGTAAAAAACTCCAGTTTTTTTTTAAAGGGGGAGGGCTTTAAAAACTCCTTGTCTTTAAGTACTATGATCTTTGCATGATAGAGCATAATTCCAAAATTAACAATGATTTCCAAAATTCAAATGTAACTAAAGGCTGTCAGAGTGACGGCAAACCAGATTTCCTGCAGAGGTTGAAAGCGGAACAGCCGAGCAAGTATGGACACAACATTTAAGCTTAAAACAGCTCTTGATTTGGATTGTGATTGAATATTTGACACAGCATAGGTTTGTGACACAAAATAGATGTGGTCAAAAGAACTGATTTTTATTAAAAAAAAATCAATTTGATTACCAGAAAACGAAAAAAAAACCAATTAAACCTCCAGATGACAATCCCCCTTTTTTCTTCAAAACAATAGAATGTGTTAATCAATGTGTTCTCTTTTTTTCTATCATACCCATGATTGTTTGACAAAATTAGATTTATGTCATCTTTTTTTAAACGTGTGTACATTTGCTACTGTGCCAAACGATGTTACATACTATAAATTACAATAAAAACTTAATCACTTTAAATAGTTTTCTGTTTTTATTTCAACTTCCTTTCACATGATCAAACTTTATTATTCAATTTCTATATCAATATTCACCATGTTCACTTGGAATCATTTATACACATTTGTAACTGTACTGAAAATGATATATAGAAAGTAATATAATATGTATGTGACCAGTTATTTAGGGGATTAAGATCAACAAACCCAGCATGATGCATGATCTGGGGTAATTGACATCAGCATGATGTCTGATAAGACCACAGCTACTTTGTAGCTGGAAATTCGGGCTTATGTCTTAGAGTGTACATGCAAGCTACGCCACTGTTTTAGCTGGAGATAATTTGGATGGGGGTTCTGTGTATTCACATTATTTGCACAACTCTCCTTACTGATGCCATATTTTGGAATTTCCGTGACCTAAATGGTTCGCGAAAATTAATATTTTTATATATAGTATAGTAACTAAATTATAACAATGATTTGAATTCCACATTTTAACATTCTGACATCTAAAATATACTGGTTATAAATGTGCAAATGTATAATTTGTCAGTAACATTGAAGACTGTATTTTTCAGATGAAACTTAAACAATAATCCAACGAATACATGTCACTCATTTGCAAAGCTCAATACCATTTTGTAAATATGCCTTTACCTATATGTAAAGAATGGCAATGCATCTGAATTTATATAAGAACTTGAAGAGTTAGAATCTAAGACATACAAAAAACACAAACACCAGATATAAACTATAGGACAAGGCTATCTATGTGTGATTTGGATTTTGACAATGTCAGCAATATACAATACAGGAGATAACAAAAACTTTTGGACAAAGCATAACCATACACAACAATTTCTAGCATTTTCTTATTGTCATCCTGTCTTTGGCATAGTTATTTTCAGAATAATAAAAAAAAACAATTTTGAGTTATCTCCCTTTGTATATACTTCAATAAAAGAAACAAAGTATCTAACAAATTATTTTTATTCAGATACTGACAAATTAGAGTTGTTTTGGTGATAAATTAAAATAAAATGTCAAAAAGTTTGTTATACAATTTTAAAAACATTTAAAACAAATAAAAAAACACTTTTGTTTAAAAAAAGTCAAGTTCTACATCAAAGAACCTCATCAAATTCAAACTAATTAATAAAATAATGGTTATTGACAAATTAACATGCTTACTTGTATAGATTATTTAAGAATCATAACAATTGGGTTATAACAAATAGCAAACATAGGCACCTCTAAATTTCAAGTATGGCATCATAAAAATATTAATGAATAATCTCCCCTGCTAGCATTATTTGTCAATTATAAAAACTTCAAAAAGCAAAAAACAAAAAACATAACATTATTTACATGATTAACATAATTCGTAAATTCATGAGTGCACACACTGAAATGTCTCGCCTTCTTTACTTATCATTGGTATTATGTTGATAGTCCTAAGTATAAAGCTTTATTAAAAACTGTCACATAAACTTAACATTAACCAAGATAACTAAACAAAGAGCAATGAACCATGAAAATGAGGTCAAGGTCAGATGAACCATGCCAGGCAGACATGTACAGCTAACAATGCTTCCATACAACAAATATAGTTGACCTATTACTTATAGTTTTAAAAAAATAGACCAAAACACAAGAACTTAACACTGAGCAATGAACCGTGAAAATGAGGTCGAGGTCAAATAAAACCTGCGCGACTGACATATAGATCATAAAATATTTCCATACACCAAATATAGTTGACCTATGGCATATAGTATTAGATAAAAAGACCAAAACTAAAAAATTCGTAAGGGTTCCACGGAACCCAATGTCTCGCCTACTTTTGCTGTTAATTGCAGACTCAACAAAAATGAGGAAAAACATCAATAAAAATTTCCCTCTCGATACTGTCGTTTGATTGAAAGAAGCTTCCAAGTTTGGTAAAAAATCCAGGATAGTTTATGAATCTAATAAATGTTTTATAAACTTTAACTGCAGACTGTATGCAATGTTAACTGGAAGAAAAACTAAGTCCATTTATAAGTAAAATACGGAAAAAGTGAATTTTTTTTTCACAAAATTTACTTCTGAATAATATCTTTTGATCAGAAACAAGCTTATGTCTAAGTTTGGTAGAAATCCAGGATAGTTTAAGAACATTATAAAAATTTTAAAAACTTAAACCACAGAGTGAATGTTTTGTTTCTGGCCAAAAAAATAAGTCCATTTATAAGTAAAATACGGAAAAGTGGAAATTTATTTTTACAAAATTTTCTTCTTGATACTATCTTATGATCATAAACAAGCTTCTGTCCAAGTTTGGTACAAATCAAGGATAGTTTATGAAAGTTATTAAAATTTTAAAAACTTTAACCACAGAGTGAATGTAATGTTTCCTCGCAGAAAAACTAAGTCCATTTATAAGTAAAATACGGAAAAAATGGAATTTTATTTTTACAAAATTTACTTCTGGATACTTTCTTATGATCATAAACAAGCTTCTGTCCAAGTTTGGTAGAAATTTAGTATAGTTTAAGAAAGTTATTAAAATTTCAAAAACTTTAACCACAGAGTGAATATTTGTGGACGCCGCCGCCGACGACGACGCCGACGACGACGGAATGTAGGATCGCTTAGTCTCGCTTTTTCGACTAAAGTCGAAGGCTCGACAAAAACTTAACTTTGACCACTCAACCATGAAAATGAGGTCAAGGTCAGATGACATCTGCTCGCTAGACATGTACACCTTACAATCATTCCATACAACAAATATAGTAGATCTATTGCATAAAGTATGAGAAAAACAGACCAAAACACAAAAACTTAACTATAACCACTGAACCATGAAAATGAGGTCAAGGTCAGATGACACCTGCCAGTTGGACATGTACACCTTACAGTCCTTCCATACACCAAATATACTACCCCTATTGCTTATAGTATCTGAGATATGGACTTGACCACCAAAACTTAACCTTGTTCACTGATCCATGAAATGAGGTCAGGTCAAGTGAAAACCGTCTGACGGGCATGAGGACCTTGCAAGGTACGCACATACCAAATATAATTATTCTATTACTTATAATAAGAGAGAATTCAACATTACAAAAACTCTGATATTTTTTTTCAAGTGGTCACTGAACCATGAAAATGAGGTCAAGGACATTTTACATGTGACTGACGGAAACTTCGTAACATGAGGCATCTATATACAAAGTATGGAGCATCCAGGTCTTCCACCTTCTAAAATATTAAGCTTTTAAAAAGTTAGCTAACGCCGCCGCCCGATCACTATCCCTATGTCGAGCTTTCTGCAACAAAAGTTGCAGGCTCGACAAAAAAAACATCCTGCTGCTCGAACATTGATTAAAATTTCATTCCAAATGCTGTATGCAAGAATAAAAATAATAAGGTGTAAATTGTAATGAAATACTTCAAATATGTACAATTGAATAAAATAGCACACAAATAAACTTTTATCACAAAATTATGTAATGTCAAGCAAAAAATTATCAATATTGAATATGTACTTGGACAATTGAAGAAAATAATAAGTTTATATGCTTATAAATATATTTGGTGTATTGACTGTCTCCTGATTAGTTAAAATTTTTTAGTTTTATTTTCATTTTTTTTTTTTTTACAAATTTTATGAAGTCAACATGTGCATGATGTGTGTACTTTGTTATTATTTATATAAATAAAATAAAAAAATTCTTTGAGCCTTATTTTTGATAGAAATTTATTTATAATGAATGGCAATAACTTATTTTGATTTTATTGAACCATAAAATTAATTTTCAACTATTTACATTTTACATAATCCTCTTCGCAGATTATCTAATGTGAAGATTCAAAAAGTTATCTCCCTTTGACCAAGCGATTATAAATAATGTGAAATCTTACAGGAAAAATCTTGACAGCAAATACAAGACACTGAAATGAGCCACACTCAAATTATTATTCAGCATTTAATTAATTAGAAAAGGCAACAGAAAGTTTAAGTAAAAAGAAATATGTAGCTTAACCAAACACATTAACATAATCTGATGTCACTGATATGCTGCACTTGTAAATAATTTTAATAAAAAATGCAAATGTTGAAATAAAAGAGCAGTAATTCATTTTTTTACTTTAAAAAATAATCAAATTCAATAAACCAAACCACTTCATTTCAAGGGTTCCCCCCTTAAACTGAAAACTGTCAACTATAATTCAAAAGTAAACATGAAGGTATTTTTGTTCTTGCAAATTCCAAAAGTGTACCTTTGAATAGGTCCTTATTAAAATTTAAAGAAATTTTTATTGATATCTCTCAATTTTGTGTCATATGCCCTTAAGTAAAAATCCATGCAAGTTCTGTACATTTCTTGTGACAAGGCCTCTCTGATTTACTTGGACCTCAGCTCTTTGCCTTGTGCATTCAGCTGTCTCTGGTATTTACAGTCTAGTAAATGACTTTAGTTTATCCATGCAAGATTTAAAATCTTGTGACAGTCAAATCCCAGTTGTGATCAGGCGAGTTTATCTACAGAATCACTGTCCCAACTTGACATTAAATCAATCTGCATGGCCTTTCTAAGTTTGTCCTTTTCTGACACTGGCAGTTTCTTGGCTTAAAGGGCCTTAGCTCTATTTTGTAGCTTCTGTAATAAAGTAATAAAAAAAAATGTTTAATTTTATTAAATTGACAAGTGATATATATGTGACAAAAGCAATAATTTTCTGCATGCAATTATTCTATCTTAATGCAGTTGTAATCAAAATCATATATTTAAAAGATATTCTAATGAGTGACCCATAAATATCTCGTGGAATAACTCTATAAAAAGAATAGCTAGAAGTTGTGATAAATTTTCTATTTTGAATGGACCATGAAATTGGGGTCAAACCATTAATTTATCCTTAGAAAGATCATAACATAAGGCACATGTATATTTATTTTTAAGTTGATTGGTCGTTAACATCATTAACAACTATCCTGACCAAAAACTTTTACCAAAACTTGAACCTAAAGCAGAACAGATGAAAGAATAAACAAACAAAAGCATGGATCATTAAACATAAACCCCTTCTACTATTGTAGGCTGGCATAACAATTTATTACAACTATTACACATTGTGATTTATTTATCAACATCAAAAAAATTATTGATTTGTATCAGTTTAGTTTTTCAATTATATTTTAAAACTAACTCCTTCTATCATTGTTTGGTCTTATTCACGGTGTAGAATATATACAACTTTTATAATTTGATGTGTGATCCCCTCAGGGGTTCAGGCTTCTATTTTGGCAAGTGTTTGATGTGTCTATGGGCACTATGGAGGTCTAAAATTAGGTAGCACCCCATTTTTTCCCTAGGGAGATTGATATTGGAATAGCTCATTATTGAGTTTGTTGTCTTTATCAATTTCAATATAAATCACAATATCAGGTACAGCAATTTTTTTTTCTTTTGACATATAAGAAGTATTTGTAAATAGTATTAAAATACAATCAGCTGTATACAATATAACCAAAACAAAAATCTGAGACTGGATTACTGCCCTTTTATCTATTTATTATTTGATCTATAAAATAATATTTAATCAATAGAAATGTGAAAATTTCAAACAAGATTTAGGTCAGTTATTGTTTGATTTGGCTAATTCTACTAAATACACAATTATTTTGATTTTTGTTGTTGTTTTTTTTCCTGCAATTATTTTGTAACACTCTAATAAAAATGAGTATGAATTCAATCCTCCATGACTCTATTCATGCTATTTGTTAGATGTCTCTACTCTCATTGGCAACAACACTTCATCTCCTTATAAATTAATTTTTGCAGGCCTCAACTAACATTATTTTCCATAAAATATATAAAACAATAAAAAGCTAGTGCAATCATGACAATGAGTACTATTAATTTATCCCAAGACTTGGTCTGGTCATGTCAAATTAATGTAATCACCAAATAGCTTACTTCAAAATAGAACCAGCTGCTGTTTTACATGTCCAGACTAGATTGTTTATGCCTATAAGCATCACAAACAGCTGCTTACTGCAAAATAAAACATAAAAAGTTCCTAAAATAAATGTGTATTGCCAGGAGATAATTAGTTGAATTTAAACATTCATATTATATTTGTTAAACTTGGTCTAAGGAAAGGGTGTACAGGATTTCCAATACTCAATATATATATATATATGTCTAGCGGGACGGCTGCAGTGCAGGCGATTTGGTGTCACGATATCACAGTAGCATGGGTTCGAATACCCGCGAGGGAAGAACCAAAAATTTGTGAAAGCAAATTTACATGTACAGATCTAACATTGTTAGGTTGATGTTTAGACGAGTTGTATATATATATATATACATGTAAATAGCCCAGGTGGTCGTGTGGTCTAGCGGGACGGCTGCAGTGCAGGTGATTTGGTGTCACGATATCACAGTAGCATGGGTTCGAATCCCGACGAGGGAAGAACCAAAAATTTGCGAAAGCAAATTTACAGATCTAACATTGTTGGGTTGATGTTTAGACGAGTTGTATATATATATATATATATATATATATATATATATATATATACATAAGTACGTCTGAGTCAGTGACAACCCTACAACAGATGTATCCATCGGATCGCCATCAATGATGGTGATACATGGCTGTGTACATAATGTATATACAACTCGTCTAAACATCAACCCAACAATGTAATTTGTTGGGTTGATGTTTAGACGAGTTGTATATATATATATATATATATATATATATATATATATTTTACAATGTTTGGCTATTTGAAACATTATGATCACATGCGTATATATTCTGACAGACATTTCAACATACATGTAATATATATACATAAGGTATATTTATAGATTTTAACAAGGCTAAGTAAGTATATAAGCTGATAATACTAAAAAGGCATACATGTAACTCTATCTTTTATCAAAGACAATGGCACGTCTCTATTTGAATTACATGACTTACAATGTACATTTATATCTTTTGAAAGATTTTTAAAATCATAAATTCAGAAAATGTAGACAAAATATATATATACAATATATACCTTTATATGTGAAGGAACATGGATGGCTGTTGTATTCCCTTATCTTTGAGCATCTGTTTCTGCTTGAAATCGATTCTCTGTAACAATTGGTGCAATTCTTCAATTTTTTCACTGTCATCAAGATTTCTGTTTGGGAATCCATCATCTTCTTTATTAGCTAAGTAAAATAAAAACTTTTTGAGAAAATGTAAATATTCAACATGATGTTCATACAAAATGATATTAAGTTTAAATTCTTTTATATAAATGCCTTTTAAACTTGAGTCGCTGAACTGTAGTAACACGTATATGTTACAGTAAATAGGTGAAATTAGGAATTACATGTAATTACTAAACACTTCAGTAAATACCTGTAATTACTAGCCAATTTAGTAATTACATGTATTTACTAGTTGTTTCAGTGATTACTGGTAATCACTGATTTTTTTTGTCATTTTTACAGAGCTCTATTTACTAACTTGATGTTTTTGTTTTAAAATTAAAAACATAATTCAAGATACCAAATAAGAAAGTAAAGGGGTAGGGATTTTAAGGGCGCTAACTTAAGAATGTAGGAATATAATGCACATCCAAAGTGCATACTCTTTAGTGTTTGTGAATTGAAACTGGAAAATGGTTGTTTTATAGGTTTTGAAACTCCGTAAATATATGTATGCAAGACAATGATATCTAACCAAAATCAAACTAAAATCTCCATCATGCACCGTGGTTCAAAACTTAAAAAAAAACTTTCTCCAAATATCCTGGATTTCTACCAAACTTGGACAGAAGCTAAATGTTTATGATCATAAAATAATATCCAAAAGTAAAGTTTGAAAAAAAAATCCTTTTTTTCGTATATTACTTATAAATGGACTAGTTTTGTCCCAGTTAACATTACATACACTCTGTAGTTCAAGTTTTTAAAACATTAGATTTTATAAACCATCCTGGATTTTTACCCAATTTTGACTGAAGCTTCTTACAGTACTAGTCAACAGATAGTATCTAGAGGAAAATTTTAATATTTTTTCCTCATTTTTGTTGAGCCTGCGATTAACAGCAAAAGTAGTCGAGACTATTTGTTCTGCAAAAACCCTTACAATTTTAATAGCTATATACATCGATAACCCATCTCCAGCTAGGGGTTGATTTGAAGGTCACATGAATACATATTCAATGAGGTCCAAATATTCACTTGCAAGTGCACAACTCATCAACCTTGTTTCTCAGCTAATTTAACAAAATAAAACCAGAATGGCTGCTAACAGTGAATTATAATTTTACAATATCATTTTTATAAATGATTTAACAACAAAAAAAAGATATTTTTTTTTATATATCTCGAAGCTAATGCACATAACAGTTCATTCCAGTTCTTAACCTACATAACGTTATCTTATCTTTATAAGGTAATAAGTCTAAATATTCTTCAAATTCAAAGAGTTCTTTAAAAAGTTAAGACATAATGTTTTGGGAGAATTTTCCATTTCTGATTTCCATGTCTGCTGAAGTTGGTCAAAAATTATCTGTATTATAATGCTCAACTTAAACCATTTTGGATTAAAACTAAAGTTACTCTGATTTAACCAAATATTTGAAAGTTCATATTTATTCAAGATATTTTTTATACATATCAACCATTCAAAATTTTAAGAGTACTAACTGATCGTCAAGTTAGTATTACACAGATAAAACAATGTTGTATTATGGTCAGGTGATCAAACGTTATGGTTGTTTTAGCAGTCAGTAAATAGGTGTAAATATTCATTTTAAATTTAGTAATTACTGGTAATAACTGGGCCGTTTAAGGAATTACTTGTATTAACTAAGTGCATCGGGAATTACCTGTAATTCCTAAATTTTAGTAATTACATGTAATTCCTAATTTCACCTATTTACTGTAACATACATAAACAGCATGTAAAGGTTTGAAATGTTTCCAAAAAACATGAAAAAATACTCAATAATCATAATATAAATGAAGGAAGTATGGTAACCTACATGTATGTATCATTTGTTTGGCTATAGTAATTGGATCAACATCAGTTGGTCTTTAGCGGATAGCATTTATGTTGGAAACATACCACATTGTTTACTTTAATCTAATTAATCTTCATATACAACATGTACAATGTACATCTAAGTTTTCTCGTTTGAATTGTTTTACATTGTCATATCGGGGCCTTTGTGGTATGGGCTATGCTCATTGTTGAAGGCTGTACAGTGACCTATAGACTTTGTTAATGTCTGTGTCATTTTGGTCTCTTGTGGACACCTGTCTCATTGGCAATCATACCACATCTTCTTTTAATATATCATTAAGCATTTGAATCACAGGCACTTGTTTCTATCCATTGGAAGACCCACTATCAACGTATATTTTCGAGAAGGTACCCAAGTAATTTTTTCATCTCTCCGCTTAAAACCATTATTTCTGGTAAATATATACGTTAATATTGTGGGTCTTCAAATGGATAGAAACAAGTGCCTGTGATTTGAATTTATACCAATATCAAGGGTACAACTGATATGTCACCTGGGTAAGTAAGGCAGCAACCATTTGATTTTCGGGGGGGGGGGGGGGGGGCTATGGTTTTTTTTGGAAAAAAAAGTTTGTTTCCAGTTTTTGGTGAAAAAAATTGTTTTCGACTTGTCGCGAAAAAAATAGATTGTTTTTCGCCGCAGGCGAAAAAAAAAATTTGTCCAGAAAAAAAAACCATAGCCCCCCCCTAGAAAATCAAATGGTTGCCGCCTAAGGTACATGTACCTATAGAACAAGTCAATTATCCAATAATCTTAAAAACTATAGCACAGTTTGTAATTATTCAGTGACAATAAACAATAATTTGGTTTGCACGACACTTTGACCATGTCCCCTCCTTTTTAACACAGGCACTTGTTTCTATCCATTGGAAGACCCACTATCAACGTACATTTACGAGTAAATGTACGTTGATAGTGGGTCTTCCAATGGATAGAAACAAGTGCCTGTGCTTTTTAAATAAGGTTTTGGGAATAAAATATATTGGGCATGCATATCAGATTAATCATAAAAAGTAAATTGATTGTGTAAGGTTATGTAATATATAATGATCTATATTAAAGTAATGCGGTTACCAAATCGAAAAAGTGTGTTCTTCTTTTGGGATTTGAAAATCCCGCAACATGACGACTTAAACATTGCTATAATAGAAAACACTCGAGACAACCGAAAGGTGCACGGTCGCACTAAATACCAATAATATGTTATTAAGCCAAATAAAATAATGTATCCTAATTCATAGATTGATATGATGCGTTTATAATATAATTGTTTAAAAGATGTGAATAACAGAATAAATGACAGACACATGATCTCCAGAAATTAACTAGTAAAGATAATAAAGTATTTTCCTGGTCTACTTTTTGGTCTTAACTTACACTGTTATTCTAACAACATTACAAAAAAAAAAACGCGGGACATGACCAGATAATAAATATAATTTTTCATACGTACAAATCAAGTTGATCGAGTTACATGGACTCATAATATTCACATATTAGTATAACCCTTAATATATATGTAGGACTCTAAAGTGCGATGGGGACGCTAAAGTACGATGGTCACGCTAAAGTGCGATGGTCTACGCTAAAGTGCGATTACTCCATACGCTAAAGTCCGATGGTCTGCGAAAGTATAGACGTAAGAAACGTAGATGGATTATGACGTTTACAATCGTTTATACAAACTTAAAAAGAACACCCCGGAAGACAAGTTACAAATATTTGATTAATTGTCGGCTAAAGCCAAGGTGTTTTAAATTGAAAGCTTGAAGAAGAACTTGTATCCTGCAGTCGACCGTTTTACTGTAGGCCCTATAGATACAAGTAGTATTCGCATAGATGTTCTGTATCCTGCTTTTATTAGAAGCGAGCGGATGCATTTGAATCATTGTTTATGTTGCAGTTTATTGTGCGGTCCCCATTAAAATGCCCTCACTTTCATTGAACAGTAACGTCGGCAAAATAAAGGTACATCTTTATTGCGTAAATTATTAATTGTCGGCTGAAACGTTAGTTTGTAAATTGCAAGAAAATATAACATGGTTGTATAGTCGCTACAAAAAAAAAGGAGAAAATTAAGCTCGGCAGACATCGCTTTTCTCTCTCATTTAATTTAAACAAATAAATGTTACATATTCCAACAATAATCGAATTTTGTATCTGTAATGTAAACAGGACGATTGTAAGGGGATTTGTTCCCATTAGTGATAGACTACAATGTGTGAACGTTAAGCTACACCATGCAATTATCACAATATTTAATACGCCCGAATTGTCAAAAAATCATTTACAAGAAATATAGTATTCTGTGATACCCAAATTACTTTTTAGCAATTATTACGTGGTCGGTCTTTTAGAATCATTCACTTAATGGCACTCATACCACATCTTCTTATATCTGCTTACGACTACAGTTAATTTATAATGTATTTCTTTAACGTTTTTTATAATGCCATCGAACATTACCCTATCGGTCTATCGTACTTTAGCGTGATATGCCATCGTACTTTAGCGAACAAACAACCATCGCACTTTAGCGTGAGACACCATCGTACTTTAGCGTAGACCATCGCACTTTAGCGTGACCATCGCACTTTAGAGTACCATCGCAATTTAGAGTCCTACATATATTTCTCAAATTATTGCTTTAATAGTAAGCATAGGTACTTGGGTACAGGACATTTTTTTTTACCCTACCCTTTTTTTCCAAAATCTGTTATATTTTCGTTTTCTCACTTTCGTATTATTTATTTTTTTCGCGTCTGTCTGTACGTGTCATTAGAACATAAATACACTACAAATTACTTGGTTTTGCTATTTACTATCAATTCCAAGTTTACTATCCACAGCGGTCACGGATATATTACTAAAGAGAGTGAATTTTAAAATAGAAAACGAAAAAATAACGGATATTGGAAAAAAGGGGGAGGGTAAAAAAAATGGTGACATCCCATTAGTCTGACAACCATTATTCGGACAGCCAAATACTCCGACAACATGTACTATTCTGACAGCCCATTATTACGACAACCCATTACTCCGACAGCCCATTATTCCGACAATATGCGTTTTTCTTAGTGTATGGATAAATTTTCTCTAAAAAAAAAAAAAACAACTCCGCTCTCTGATATTTGCGGTTGTCCGTTTTGATTCCAATTATTTTTTGCATGCGGACATTAATTTTGTCTCAGTATATTGGAGTTGATACACATGATTATAGCAACTGCTCAGTCCTTAACCTCGCCCCTCTTTCGTTTTGCGTGTCTAGTTACTTTATTTATCTTTATATTTCGTTGTTTGTGTGTCTACTATCAGTCTGTGCTGTTCTAGCTCGCTATTTCTTGCATGTGTGTCTTGATCTACCTTCTTTTCACTAGATCTTCGAATCACCCTTTTCGCGTATCAGGGGAGTGAGGTTCCCCCACTATGAACTACATAAAAAAATAATTCATCGGAGTTGGAAAACACTACCCGCCCTCTTTGGTCGCAACACTTTCTCTCCTTGTATCACTCATCTGAGTTTTATTTAAATTTATTTTGTTGCAGAAATAATGGGATAAAGTAGCGTCAGTCAAAATAAGAAAAACAAAGAGACAAATACGTACCCAGAACCTAAAAAATAAGAAGACAAATAGGACGAAATATGTGCTCAGAAAAGATGAGCAATTCCAATCATGAACAATCATGAATACGGTATCATGTTCGGGAATGAGAATCCACGAAATACGGAGACAGTACATGTAGCACTTCTAATAGCGATCGTTCAGACATAATCCGAGAGATGACACTCAATATTTTGTTGGGAGACCGATTTTGTATCCTAAGATTATTTTAAATTCTAGAAAGATATGCCTCTTTTTTAATGATTGGTGGAGATGCAGGACTGCATGATGATTTACAACAAAACTTATTACGAAAAACAAATATGACGGACATGAATATTTCGGCAATTTCTATCTAAATATGCATAAGGAAAAGTGATATCGGGTCAGTGACTGTATATGTCATAGAAATATACAGTCAACGCATTTTGACTGCTCAAGTAGAACGAGTGCAGTATAAAAGACAATAACAAACTAGTAGAATAAGACAATGTGTGACATTCTTGTCCTTGTGTCTTTGTCAAATTGTTTAATTGTAAAAACTTAGTAATATGTGTTTTGAGGGAAACTTATTTTTCATTTAAAAATTGGTTTCAAGAAGAAACATATTTAGATATCATTGATTTTAAGAAAGGTAATTTATATGTTAATTCAGAATCGGTGCTCTTCCATTACATGAAGAATTGAAAATGCTAAATACTCAAAAAATCATATTGTACAGCTGATAAAGTTTAGGATGAGCTTCATTTTTCAATCGAATGCTCACTTCATTATAATTTGAGGGAGGAATTCTTTCGCCATATTTCTAGCACATATCAGAACTTTAAAACGTTAGACAATTATGATTAATTTCGAAGTGAACACAAGAAAACTTTACTATTATGGAGAAAAAAATGAGGATCATATCGTTGGTTCTTTTGAATAATGTAGTACATGTCTGGATACTGACTGTTAATTGATATTAATACGTATTTTTTTTTATATTTTGTCTTAGCTCCGATTGTGACTGAGGCTTATAGTGCTATAAATATAATTATATCATATTAGTATTGTAATGTCTTAATGTTGACACAATCATTAGACCGCCGCTTCGAAAAAGTGGGGGTATACTGTTTTATCTCTGTCTGTCCGTCCGTCCAACCGTCCATCCGTCAGTTCGCCGCCCGTCCCATAACTATTTTCGTTGCATCTTTTTCATGAACTACATTACAAGGATTTCTGAAAGGTTTATTGAAGTCAGTTATATCGTGTGATGCTTTTTCAAACTCATTACTCATTACATGACAGCCAAGTTGAAAACTTTTGTCACATTTTTCTCAGGTACTACAATACCATGATTTCTGATATTTAACTTCAAGGTTTAAGTAAGTCAGTTATACTGTGTAATGCTTTTTCAGATTCACAACTCAAAAACTTTCTATCTACCGAAATCTTTGGGCAGGGTATCATCAGTAGCTCGCGCCATCAATGTTTGTTGTTGATTTACATAGATCCTTTAATTTGGAAAATAAAATATTATTTTCTGTTTTATTCCATATACAGATTTCGAATTGAGAATTAACATTGAAAGTATACGAACTACCTTAGCCTTGTATTATATATACGGAGTTTTTTCTTAAAATATGTTATTACAAATATAAACGTAATAATACAGACAGACACATTTTATTTTACCCTGATATCCTGATACTTGACTTGATAAGTGTCGGAATTATAGGTTGTCGGAGTATTGGGCTGTCGGAGCAATGGGTTGTCGGACTATTGGGTTGTCAGACTAATTGGTTGTCGGACCAATAGGCTGTCGGACTAATGGGCTGTCGGAATAATGGCGTGTTACCAAAAAAAACAAAGTTCCGATGATAGTAAGACCCTTATTACTATACACATCCTTGATTCATGACAGTGATATATGCATTATAAACTGTATACAGAAATATACAAGATATTGACTTCTGAATTAACTTAATGTCACCTCAGTTACTGACTCCATGTTGACAGTATTGTGTAATGTTGTTGTTATATGAGATAGGTGTTGAAATTCTTCGTCGAATAACTGAATTTGGTGTGTCGATATTTACTGATCCTCCACATGCCCCGGGCAAATCCAGAGGCGCTAACCGCAGTGGCGGATCCAGGGGGGGGGGGGGGGGTTCCGGGGGTGCGCACCCCCCCTTTATTTTTGCCGATCAATGCATTTGTATCGGGACATATGTTTTGCACCCCCCCCCCCTTTGCCCTGGGTTAGCACCCCCCCTTTCGAAAATTCCTGCATCCGCCCCTGCTAACCGGGCATTCTTTTGCATCTGACCGAGAAGACTTTCAGAAGGACTGTATAGACGAATCTTTAATTGTTTTAGAACCTTCATCAGACCCGAGTCTTGCATGGAGATGGACACTGATATACTTAAGTACTGGTACATTGTATTAACGATTTCACTACGAGGAATATCATCATCTTCAGAATGTGAGAGACAAGCAAATCCGCCAGACGACATATCCAGACAGACTTAGTCAATGATGCAAATAA
Source organism: Mytilus galloprovincialis (assembly GCA_037788925.1). Classification (NCBI taxonomy): domain Eukaryota; kingdom Metazoa; phylum Mollusca; class Bivalvia; order Mytilida; family Mytilidae; genus Mytilus; species Mytilus galloprovincialis. The sequence goes on along the minus strand of CM075336.1, from coordinate 81,749,323 downwards.
TATTCTTGTAGACTTGTAGCCAGACTGGTATGTATATATATATATATATATATAAGCAGACTGGTGGACGTGTAGGACATGAAGGCAAACTGTTATAGAAACGTAATCTGGCGGGTAAACATGTAGTTCGACTTGTAAACACGGAGACAGACTGACGGACACATAGAGACCGCGGTTAAAATGTAGTGACTTGTGGACATAGTCAGACTGTTGAAAATCATATGGACAGACTAGGGGGCTATAAGAAAGACTTGTGAAAGTAAAAACAGACTAGTGGATGATTGAAAAACTGGTGAACATGTAGACAGACTTGTGCAAATGTTTAAATGTGCAGAAAATATTTGTCAGCGTAAAAATCTAGTTCTAACTCTATTGGGTTTGATTTTCAGACTTACATGTATATGAATACGAAATCTATATTCTTTTTTTTTTTTTTTTTGGGGGGGGGGGGGGGGGGGTATTATGTTGTAGGGCAAGCTAGGGTAACAGTTATCAAAGCCCCCCCCCCTTTTTTCAAATAAACGATTTTTTTTTTATTAATCTTCATTTTGTCGGATTAGAAATGTTCTATGATCTCATTTATGATTTAAGTATAAACTAAAGGACACTTTTTTACTTGGTTGTGCTATAATGGATTTAGTATTACCATTTTTTTCAGAACAAAAATGAAAATAATGGATTATTTAAGGTTCTCTCATTAAAATATTCAACATAATGATTCTTTATTTGCAAAACAAACAAAAAACAATTTTGATTATGGCAAATACATAGACTAAACAAACATAATGAAAAATAAGGTTAAATTAAGTGTAATATTTCCAAAATAAATTCAACATCATGTCAGCTCATCGGGTCAATTTAATTAGCCGGATATCGTTGCCTTTACCAATTATTTCACACCACATTTTACACTAGTTTAACAAATAATTCATACTTTTTATACTGATTCAGAAGTGTTGTCTATGTGGTTTATTTATTATAAAAGTTGTAGATCACTGGGTCATTATCAAACACTACAGGAAATTAAACAATGAATAAATTTGTCTTTGGTATACACGTCTATATACTATACTGACTAATATAAGTTCAGCAGCGCATATTTTAATATATTTCAACAAATAAACAATACATATTGTCTGTGTGTGTGTTACAAGTATGCAAGTGATCTAATTATTACAGGAAATAAATGGAACCATAATGCGTGCTTTTCTTTACTTGAAAATGGAAAAACTTGACAGAAATTAAGATAGATTTGACTTGAATGTATCTGTTGTTTTACCTTTTTTGTAAAGCAGTATATTTTGAATTTGTTAATAGTATAGAATTTTTTATTAATCTAATCAAGAACCCATAAAGGGCACCATTTTACAACACAATATGTTAGTATACTAGTATATATAATGCGACGTAGGTAAAGATTTTTCTTTATAAAATATTATCATTTCCAATTTTGATGAAAACACATTATGTGGTCAAGAGGATAGCGTTGAAAAACTAAAAAAATGTTTGCACTTCGCCATTTTTTAAGTTAAATGGTCAGTTTCATTTGGCCTTATTAACATTTTTTAGTCGAGCGTCACTGATGAGTCTTTTGTAGACGAAATACCCGTCTGTCGTGAATGTAAAATTTCAATCCTGGTATTTATGATGAGTTTATTTACCATATTTACAAATATCTTTCTATTAAATATACCAACCGAGCTATACACTAGCTGTTGGCGCTTTTAATCTTGGTTGCAGTATTGAAAATAAATTGTAAAAATGAAACAATGTTACTTTTCTTAAAAGAGGATTTACGTAATCAGCTTCTTTTTTTTTAGAGTGAATGGCAATATATTTGGTTTTTTTTAAACAAATACATGACAGGGTGCTGCCTGAACTAAAGTGAGGGGTATCTCCATTCAGTTATTCCCTTTATGGTATATAATCAATAAAAAAAAATCCCACAAACGGGGGACCCGGGTCCGCCCCCCCCCCTCCCCCCAAAAAAAAATTGGATCCGCCTATACCAACCGAGCTATACACTAGCTGTTGGCGATTTTAATCTTGGTGTTATTTAACATTTGCAGCTATTGAGAATAAATTGTAAAAATGAAACAATATTACTTTTCTTAAAAGAGGATTTACGTATTCAGCTTCGTTTTTAGAGTGAATGGCAATATATATATATATATATATATTTTTATTTATTTTTTAACAAATACAGGACATGGTGCTGCCTGACCTAAAGTGGGGGTCTCTCAAGTCAGTGAATCTTTATATAGTATATAATCAATAAAAAAAAATCCCACGAAAGGGGGACCCCCCCCCCCCCCAACTGGATCAGCCTATACCAACCGAGCTAAACACTTGCTGTCGGCGCTTTTAATTTTAAGCTATTGAAAATAAATTGTAAAAATGAAACAATATGACTTTTCTTAAAAGAGGGTTTAAGTATTTAGCTTCGTTTTTAGAGTGAATGGCAATATATTTTTTTTCTTTTAACAAATACATGACAGGGTGCTGACTGACCTAAGGTGGGTGGGGGTCTTTCAAGTCAGTGATTCCCTATATAGTATATAATCACTAAAAAAATCCCACGAGAGGGGGACACCCCCCCCCCCCCCCCCGCCCCCCACTGGATCCGCCTATACCAACCGAACTATACACTAGCTGTTGGTGCTTTTAATCTTGGTGTTATTTAACATTTGCAGCTATTGAGAATAAGTAAAAGAGACAACGACTCGAAAACAAGCAGACGATAGACGAAGGCAATTGGGTCTTCAACGCGGCGAGAATTCCACGCAAAATACGGATATAACAGAAAATGTTCTATAATTGCCGATCCGACACATGTATTGTAACTATCCATGCACCCATCGATTCAATCGAAAAACTCGACGTACGACCTTCGACAATAAACCAACACATGCGAAATTTATATACGTAACAATTTATAAAATGTCCCGATGTGACAAAATGTGAAACAATAGCCTAGAGTATGTAAAAACAAGAACAAAACAAAAAACAAAATTTGATAGAAAGCAACCATTGCATCCCTGAAAAATAACTTTCAATTCAGAAACTCAAATGTATTACGATCTTAGAAATCTTAGAATTCATGGCTATAAAGCTGAAGAGAAATGTTTAAGCAAACTGAGCACTATGAGGTTTTGATTTTTTATAAGTATCAACTGCAATTTCAAGCTTTTTTATGACCTCACTTTCATAGATTGGTTTGTCTGGCTATCACCTCGTACAGTTTTTGAGTTGCAACTGAAACATTTTATATATATAAGTCAAATATCCTCAAAATTCAAGGTAGTTGGATACATATTATTATAAATTGCAGAGAGAGATCATGGTTTGTCCTGCTTCCTCTTCCGACATTTTTTTAACTATAAATTTATAGTTTTAATTAATATTTCAGAGGTTGCCTGAACATACAATTGAGATGTTCATGCATGTATTCCTATATATGCATCTTGATTTTTGTCAAATATTCTTAAATGCCAGGAAGTTGAACCTTAACAATTATGTATATAACCAGCATCTATAGAGCTACTCCTACATTTTTTAAGCAACGACCTTGATATCTTGTAGGATGCAGAGGCGTATCAAAGGAATGCGGTAGCAGGTGGGCCTCCCCCTTTTTTTTGTTATTGATTATAAAGAGAAGCACTGAAACATGACTGGCACAGGCCCCCTTTTCGGCAGTACTGAGACCCACTTTTGAAAATTTCTAGTTCCGCAACTGGGATGTTTATACGCATAATAGTGATGTGCAAGTCCATATTTAGTCTTAGATACATGATTTGTTTTATTAGTTGTTGGTGGCTTTGAACTAGCTGTCAGTTAACTACGAGTACTTTGAGATATGTTCCTATAGTGTCTTTTTGTTTGGGGATGAACAAGTACCCGGCCACGTCCACTTGTAGTTTTGTCATCTGATGAGTTAAGCCATTTTCAAACGATTCTAATAGTTCGTTCTTATGTTGTACTGTTATACTATTGTTCCATGTTAAGTGCATGGGGTTGGGATCCCGCTAACAGGTTTAACCCCGCCACATAATATAAGAATTTGCCTGTCCCAAGTCAGGAGCCTGTAATTCAGTGGTTGTCGTTTGTTTATGTGTTACATATTAGTATTTTTTTTCGTTCAATGTTTTATATAAATAGGGCCGTTAGTTTTCTCTTTTGAATGGTTTTACATTGTCATTTCGTGGCCTTGTATAGCTGACTATGCGGTATTGGCCTATCTTATTGTTGAAGCCCGTAGGGTAACCTATAATTATTAATTTCTGTGTCATTTTGGTCTCTAGTGGAGAGTTGTCTCGTTGGCATTCATACCACATCTTCTTTTATATATATATATATAGGATATTTTTTTCAAATATACATTCATATACATTATAATTAATAATTGGACTGAATCAACTATGGCTGGGGTATTTAAACGTGTCTTATAGACACACATAATTTACGTTTTACTTCTGTATTGCTTTTTGCTAAATGAAATGTATGCAAACCTATGTTGTTTTATGCAGTGGTGTCACAAGGGGGATGGAGAGGGATCTTCTGCATGCATATGTAGTTCCTAAAATTTTATACTATATTCATTTAAATCTGAATTACCCGGCATAGTTTTCTCGTTTGAATTGTTTTACATTGTCTTATCGGGGCCTTTTATAGCCGACTATGCGGTATGGGCTTTGCTTATTGTTGAAGGCCGTACGGTGACCTATAGTTGTTAATATTTGTGTCATTTTGGTCTTTTGTGGATAGTTGTCTCATTGGTAATTATACCACATCACCTTTTTTTTTATGTAGTCTTTCTAAAACATTCGATGAACATCTTTTCATTTTCGCCAATACATTATTTTTTTTCATTCGCCCAAATTTTAGATACATGGCGTAAACACACACTAGTTAATAATAAAAAAAAAAACACACTTCTTTCTGCTATTTGCACCCGCCTTGTTCGCCATGGGACATGACTGTGTGATAACCATATATAGGCGGTATGATATAACTTATAATTTTTTGTGAACGGGATGACGATCGGAATTCATTTTTGTTAACTTCGGAAATTAGTACATACATGTACATGTAAAAAAAAAGTTCTTATTAATAATCGTGTCAAAAATATCGCTCTAATATACATTTTGACAACCTGGCAGTCAGCACTGTTCTTCTTTATAATTCTTAAATGTATCACCCTGTGCGACATGCGTTGCGGTAGACATAAAACTTTTTCATGGTCGTCCGAACGTGTCCGTGTTTCTGTCCAGCCACCTCTCATGTAAAATTCTTGTCAATTGTGAATCAAACTTATATCAGAGATGAATCGTCACAAATGGCTCGGACCAGTATTGAATTTCAACATTTTTTAAAATATTCGACCTCTCTTTTGCACCGATTATTATTACTATTATCATCATTATTATTATAAACCTCTACTGTTCGCTATTTATATATGCACATGTTATAAATTGTCATAATAATTGTTGTTCCTTGCAAATAGGCTGCTGTCGTTTTCATCTGGCGCAGAAACAACTGGTGTGTGTGTGGGGGGAGGGGGGGGGGGGGGGGGGGGGTGGTCCAGTCTGTTGGACTAGTAGAGAGAAAATTCAGTAGAGAGAAAACTCAAATGAAATTGGTAAATGGCTATCGCAGTTTTGCGGTGACGATTCCTTCCCCCATGAAATCGAGGATTGCTTCACGTTTGACATTATGTCTGACGCTCGAAGCCGTCATCCATGCATTCTAAGATGTTGTACTTGTATATGCTGAACTTCAAGTTAGCCATCTCATTGCTGGTCGGCTGCACGCGTTGAAAACTGTAAGAATAACGGTGCAGTTTTTCATGGATGTAAACAGAGTGCTTTTATCTTAATTTTACTGGTATGTTTTTAAACAGTTATACCATTGGCATTGTCCCACGTTAGGGCGATGGTTGGGATCCCGCTAACATGTTTAATCCCGAAACATTATGTAATGTGCCTGTCCCAAGTCAGGAGCTTGTTATTCAATGGTTGTCGTTTGTATATGTGTTTCATATTTGTTTTTCGTTCATTTATTGTACAAAAAATAAGCCGTTCGTTTTCTCGTTTGAATTTTTTTACATCGTCAGATAGGGACCTTTTTTAAGCTGATTATGAGGTATCGACTTTGCTCATTGTCGAAGGCCAAATGGTGACCCATAGTTGTTAATTTCTGTGTCATTTTTGTCTTTTGTGGGGAGTTGTTTCATTGGCAACCATACCACATCTAAATTCTTTTTTATAATCCTGCTCGGAAGCCTACTTTCACCTCCTCTTGAGTATGTTACAACAGTTATATACATGTTATGATTGACAATTTATAACTTATGTACTGGCTAACGGAAGAGATTTATAATTATCAAAACGACCCTGTAAGTAACATGTACACAAACAACGCAAATGAAACACACATTCGGCAAAAAAGAAATAAAAAAAAATCAGCGCAAAAGAAATGCAGATCAGACCTGTGCAAATGATGAGTAATCAATGATAGCGTTAAATTAGAATTTGCATGTTATGGTCCCATATCATGGTTTAAAAGAATTAGGGACCAAAAACTGGCCATAATAAGCAAAACAACGTTTTTCTGGTTTCCGGACAATAACTTGTGTAAAAGTGTATTGATATCTATAAAATTATACTACAAATATTTGCACAACGGAGGGAGGGTTGGGTTTTATTTTGTTGGTTATAGCTCAAACCGTTCAGGAGTAAAGTGCAAACAAGAATGTAAACACAATACACGGATGCCCAACTCGCACTATCATTATCTATTTTCAGTAGATAGTGAAATTGGGGCCAAAACTCTAATTTGGCATTAAAATTAGAAATATCATAGTATAGGGAAAATGTGTACTTAGTTTCGAGTTGATTGGACTTCAACTTCATAAAAAAACTACCTTGACCAAAAACTTTAACCTAAAGCGGGACAGACGGACGACGAACAGACGAACGGACGCACAAAGCAGAAAACATAATGCCCCTCTGCTAGCGTTGGTGAAGAATACAAATGGGTATTTTTAATGATTTTCGGAATATCAGTATACTAGTAATAATATCTATAATTTAAAGCACAAGATTCATAAGACCCAGAGGCCCCCTCCCCATTTTTGTGGGAACAAAATGGTTGATTGCATAGGGAATCACTGAATCATGACTGGAGCGCCCCCTTTTAGGTCAGTCGACGGGCCCCTCCTTATGAAAAATTATGCATGGATCCGCCACTGAGGTTTCATTCCACAAAAGAAAAATTGGGTCGATTTAGGGGTTAAGGATATATTGCTTAAAATTGTTATAATAATAGAGGCCAACACAAGACTTTTTGAATACTTTGTAAAACCTAGATAGTTATTAATCAAAGAAACAAAAACCCTTTACTTCTCCGAAATCATTCCAACTGAAAATGTCAGTTTAGTTGTATACATAGAGATGAACGCGTTACGGACATAATTTTGCATTTACTAATCAATCCATGTTGAGTTGTACAATTCATATTTCACTAACTGTTTTTCAATTTTCACTGAAGTTATATAAATATATATATATATGTTCGTGTTCCTAAATTCATGTCTTTAATGTGTAAAGATGTTTAGTAACTTTTTATCACAGTAGTATTGTCAGTTAAAATATTTTGGTTAATCTTTGGTGATGTATTTTTTTCCCTTAAGTTAAAGGTATATAGAGTAATATGATCTCTTTTTAAAATGCATCAATATACTTTTCTATTGAACCGTCTAAAATATATTATAAGCTTATATTACACATTCACCTTTTAAATGATTTCAATACATCAGTTTTATTTAAAATTAAAGATAATTCTTCTTCTGAACATCCCCCCCCCCCTTTTTTTTCTTTTTTTTCTATGTTGTATCGAAAAGAAAGGATCTGAATCAGAATTTACATCTATTTTTATCTGTGATCATGTTTCATTGAACGCAGCTGTGTACCTAGTTGCATGGGGTTGATATAAATGACATGTTAATTTGAAGTTATGCAGTTACTGATAAGTTTCCTTGTCAGTTTTACTGGATAATTTAAGAGTGTTCAGACTGGAGCGTTGTCAATGTGCACAACTTGTGTTTTTAAATTATAAAATTTCAATAGCAAGGTCAACATTCTAAAACTGAATGATTACCTTTGGAAGACAAAAGTTTAGTCGGAAGAATAGCCTGCTACAATATTGTACAGATGCTCGAAAAGCATCTTTAACTGTTGTTTTTGGGAGAGGAGTCGTCAAAATTATAAAAAAGGATGTGTCAAATTCAGAGGCGGATTTAGAGGGGACCAGGGAGCCCCCCGGGTTTCTGGGGGAAGTTTGGTTGATTATATAGGGAATCACTGAAGCATGACCAGAGCGGACCACCCCCCCTTATCTTAGGCAGTCAGTGTGCCCCCCACGTATAACATTTCTGGATCCGTTAGTTAAATTCCCTATTCTCATACTATATATTTTTCTTATCATGGAACTTAATGCATTAATTCCCAGGGGAAGGCTATAGGGATAGCTTGAATAGGTCTTTCAAGATTCATTAATATATGAAAAGGGTGGGAAATTTAAAACGGTCAGGGTTATTTCTAATTAAGTGTCTGATGCTAGTAGTATTTATCGTGTTGCGGTTAAAACCACATTAACATTTTGTAAAAGTGTCAGATGTTTCCGGCATTATTTGTAAATTTGCACCCATTTGACATCAAAAATAGACTGTAGGAATTTGCAAGTGTCGATAAGCTTTGTTTTAAAAATGTTTTAAAAGGGAATGGCAATGTAGCGCAAATCAGATCATTACATAGGTGTAGGTCTCCATTTTGGTATATAAATATCTGGAAATATACATGGACATATATATCATGTTTAAACAAAAATATACACTAGAAAAGGGACAGGTTATAAGCAGATCCGGGTGGGTGGGGTTAGGGGGGGGGGGGGCGACGGGGTCGCCCCCCCCTCCCATTTCCTGAAGAAAAGGGTTGATTAAATAGGAAATCACTGAAGCATGACTAGAGCGCCCCCCCCTTTAGGTCAGTCATTGCCCCAAACCCCTAATGAAAAGTTCTGGATCGCCACTGCAGGTATATGGAGTCTTAATGGCTGACATCTACCTCCAAATAAATGAACAAATTAAATTCAAGATTAAACGGCCTTTTGGGAATAACTTTTTTGAAATGCCTATTTATTTTGATATTTATAAACATCATACAATAATATTTCAATAAAATCTTACTCGCAATGGGGATTCCTTGAAAATAAAGAGAAATTGTCTTTCAAATGACAGCACGCAGAACATGTATCTATATACATGTATGTTACTGTACGGCTTCGTTATCGATCCGTAGCATACCACATCGTCTTGGTTACATGTATATGCATAATTGTGTAAATTATGTTTGCATTTTAACCCGTTTGGGTATTATGGTTTGCAAAAAGATTATCAGCTAATTAAACTACTTATTTGGGTTTTTTGGGCCGCTAATTTGGGCTTAAATTTTATTTAAAAATTACCAACTTGACTGCCAAAAAAAATCTAAAAATGTATATATTATAGTCCAGGCATGTTTCATATTAAAGAATTCCCATAATCGAGTTCTTATCAATATTAAAGTCAAACATCGAGTAAGAAAAGAGAAGATAAATGTTTAAGTATCGAGTTAACAAAGTAGGTTCACATTGTCGATCAGACTCAATCAACACTGATCGATGAAGCCACCAGAAGATTGATTTGACTCGTTCAACGAAAATTTTCGGGTGTCTATCTTGCTTGACACTGATTCCAATTTCTATGCGATAACCTTTGAAAGTCAATAAAATTCGAATAGGGATCAAGAAGTAGAATCCATGCACTAGATATTCGTTGGGAAATGTTAGTATATATATAGAGAGATCAAGAAAGGTCATCATACAAATATTTGAGGTAAACGGACAGAAAGTCACAGGACAAAAGTCACAAGACAGAAAGTGAAAATTTGATAGGACAAACTTACAGTCACACTTACAATCAGTCACGCCGTTGCCGAGGAGGCATTAATTTTTAACCTTGTCTGTTCGTACGTATACGTAAAAATGTACTAATCTTATCGGGGCCTTTTATAGCTGACTAGGCGGTATGGGCTTTGCTCATTGTTGAAGGTCGCATGATGACCTAAAGTTGTTAATGTCTGTGTCATTTTGGTCTCTTGTGGACAGTTGTCTCATTGGCAATCATACCACATCCTCTTTTTTATAAATACGTCCGTACGTTAAAAAAAATGTATCCGTTCTTTAACTTTAGTTTGCCTTTACCAAATGTAAGAATCTCACACACAATGCTTATCACCACATAACACATATCAAGTTTGAATTTTGGTCTCAATAATTTTCACCGTTCCAGAGTTATGCCTTTTACAAATATGCAAAATTGCTGAATATTTCGTTTCCTGTCTCTAACTCAAATTTGCCTCAACCAAATGTTATGAAGTTTAAAAATGCTTACTGCCACAAAACTCACATCAGGAACACACTTTTAATGTTCTTGATTTATGAGCCTTTATAACGTCTTATGCAAGCGGGGGGATTATCTGCATATGGCCCATGCACACATTCCCTATTTAGTTTTTTATTAAGTGTTTTCTTTTTCAAAGAAAACTAATCCCAGAACTAAATTGTGACTATTTTGCCAAGTGACTTTTTGTCCGTGACTTTTTGTCTAGTGACTTTCTGTCCTACATATTTTAATGGTCAGTACTTGATAAGCTTGACTTTTACTTGATAAATAAATATATGCGACTCTTGGAGCTCAATGCCATTAATCTGCGTTTTATCTGTTTTCTAGATTTATTCGAACAATACTTCTTGATCACTGGCTGACTACTGCCACCATTAATAAATCCAAACCTGACCTATATTCGACTCTACCAAACTCGATCGCCTTTTGATTCCTATACTTAACCATGCACATGCACGAGTACAAATGATCGCTACAAGACTCTATGAAAGATATCCACATAGATAGGAAGATGTGGTATGAGTGCCAATGAGACAACTCTGCATCCAAGTCACAATTTATAAAAGTAAACCATTATAGGTCAAGGTACGGTCTTCAACACGGGGCCTATGCTCACACCCAACAACAAGATATAAAGGTCGATAAAAAATTACTGGTGTAAAACCATTCAAACGGGAAAAACCAACGGTCCAGGTCTGATCTATATATATATAAAAAACGATAAACGAGAAACATTCTTTCGATCGAGGTATAATATATATCTGTTATTAGGGGCTGAAGGGTCCTGCCAGTCCATTCCATTATTCAAAATATTCATTTCATTATTTAAAATTGGCTATTTTTCAATGTTCACGCGTAATTCGATATTTAAGTCCTTGGTTTCTCCTGTAATATCCGTTGCAGAACATATTGACTATATACCTTTTGTTCCTCTTTTAATAAGCTTTCGATTGAGGTATAATATATATCTGTAATTAGGGGCTGAAGGGTCATAGCAGTCCATTCCATAATTCAAAATATCCATTTCATTATTCAAAATGGGCTAACATGTTTAACCCCGTCACATTATTTATGTACATGTATGTGTCTGTCCCAAGTCAGGAGCCTGTAATTTAGTGGTTGTCGTTTGTTTATGTGTTACATATTTGTTTTTCGTTCAGTATTTTACATAAATAAGGCCGTTAGTTTTCTCGTTTGAATTGTTTTACAATGTCTTATCGGGGCCTTAAATAGCTGACTATGCGGTATGGGCTTTGCTCATTGTTGAAGGCCGTACGGTGACCTACAGTTGTTAATGTCTGTGTCATTTTGGTCTTTTGTGGATATTTTTCTCATTGGCAATCATTCCACATCTTCTTTTTTATATTTCCTCATTTTTACGCATGTTGTTGCATTTAGGTCCTCCGTAAACCCTCTTATGGTCATTGTGAATCAAAATATAGCTATAGTGTCACAGTCAAAATTTTTTTATATTTATTTCACTATTCACCGCTTCGATTTGAATAATGAAACATAAACCATTTCATTATTCGTCATTCATTTTTTAATATTGAATAGTGAATAGTGAACTATGAATAATGGACGTACTTCAGCGCGGTTCATATATGATATATGGGTAGGCCCAAATTGAATACTAACTTTTTTGCAATCTTTATAATGTTCATGTCGTGTTTTTGATACTTTTCGTATTTCATCGAGCACCCATAATATTTCATAATTGAAGGATGGCTAAAATATAGAAATAAGAAATATATTGTTTATTTTCAAATACCACAAATATCTGCCAAAGACCAAACGACGGTAAATTAAACAAACAAGTTGATAGACGGCCTTCAACAATGAGCAAAAGCCATAAAATGTAATAAATTGTTAGACAATTCAAACGAAGATCACCAACAGCCTTCGGTATGTTATGATAAAACATGATAAGACAGAAAGCAAAAAATCAGGTCCCTGAAAATTTGATTTTACCCTGAACACAGACTTTAATTTTACATGTGACAGAATCACGTTGTTTTATACTTCATGCTTAAGAAAATAGACACATGCATGGCCCAGAGGCGGATTTAGAGTTTTTTTTTAAGTTGGCAGCACCCCCCCCCCCCCCCAATTTTTGGTAAAACAAAAATGGTTGGTCAAACAGGGAATTGCCGAGGCATGAATGCAGCGTACCCCTCTTCGGCAGTCAGTGATCCTCCCCCTTATGAACATTTCTAAATCCGCCACTGCATGCATGGCAAATCAGAAAATAAAAGCCAGGAATAAAAGACCAGTTTAAAAATCTTTGTTTTCTACTAACACTGTCTATATTTTAAAAAGAATATTTAAGATAATATCTTATTTGAAAACTATTTACTAGTAGGTTTGTTTGAAATTGGTGAGAGAAAACAATGTTGCAGGGAGAATAAAGATTTTCATTGAACTTTATATTTCACCCCTGATTTTACACATAATTTACAGTTTTATCTCAGCATGTTATCAGTAATCTGTAACATATATAAACTTTGTGGTCACACTTTCTCTTTGATTCACTAATTGTAACCAGATGTATGTTGACTAAGTAAACCTCAATGTTAAGTTTTTATCAGAAATTGTTTTGTATAATTGGTATGTCCCTGTCCTTCCACAGGTTTCATTGTATTTTCTGCTCTCTCTGGTCAAACATATGATGATTTTGAAAAAAAATCTGGGACTATTAGACCCCGTTTACACTGACAAATAAGATCGATCTTATCGAACGAGGCCCTTGTCTTTTTAAGATCGATTCAAATAAAGATCGATTCAGTTTCGTTGCCAGTGTAAACAGGGTCTTATACTAATAGTATAATAGTCCAGATAACATTTATAATAAGAAAAAAATACAAGATTGATAATGAAAAAACGAATATTTATTTTCTATTCCTTGTATTTCTTAATCTAATTTAATTTAATAAAATGTATGGGAAAAAAAATCTAGATAAATTTCTCATTAACTTAATGACTTCCTATTTTTTAAAACTATTGTTGAAGTGAATTCAGGAAAAAACAAAGATGTACCATAAACAATTATTCCAGCATCGACAAAGGATCTGATATATATATATATATTTTCGTGCGTAAAAATTAACTCTTAAGTAGGCACGAGGTATGCATTGCCCTGCCTGTCTAGTTTGTTTAAATGATCAAACAAACTTTCAATTCAAAAAGTGTAATACGTAGCTGTAATTAATAGAAAACAAAAACTAACAGATCTTGGAAAAAGGGGGAGGGCTAAACAAAAATATTGTCCTTGATCTATGGATTCATTTTTTATTTATTTTAAATTTTAGATATTGATTGAACTTAAACATACTTTGGAGTAAAGTAGTTTTGAGATTTTAGCTACCATTTATTTTACTTAAACTGCGGAGTCCTTGGGACTTTTCTGCGTGACAATTTCTTTTTGGCTTACGGTAATTCATCTTCTTGAATATTTTGTTTTCTTGGGAAAAAAGTTCTCCCTTGATGTCTTTAGCAAAGGTTTTAGGTCCAAAGTTGCATTCAATTTCTCCTGATTATAATTTTGATAGACACCCTTGACCCTAAACAAGAAAATCTGGAATAGGTGCAAAATGAAGACTTGCTGACAAGAGACCTGTATTTGAAAGACAATCTACTGTAACATTTTTTGCAAGTGTTTGAACGGTTTATTCAATTTCATTTCATTTTGAATATTTTATAAGTTAATATAAACTATACGAAGATTTCAATTGAACAATTTGTTTAACTTTAAAAATCATCAGAATTTATTAATCTATAAGTAAATTTGATAATTTCCAAGCTGGAAACGTTACACGGTTTAAAGAAAATCCATAAAGTAGGGTAACAAGAATTCTGATGATTTGTGACCATAACGAATCACCTTCACAATGTTATTCTATGAAACCCTACTATAGAAAATTCTAAAAGGTTCTATACGGAACTAGATACTAGCTTTTGATCATAAACAAGGTTCTATCCAAGTTTGGCAGAAATCAATGACAGTTTGAGAAGGTTATTATCATTTTTAAACCTTTTACCACAGAATGAATATTTGTGGAGGCCGCAACCAACTACGACGGAATGTAGGATGGCTATGTATCGCTTTTGCGACAAAAGTTGCAGGCTTGACAAAAAGGGAGAAATATTAAAAACAAGAAAAATATCTGAAAAAAACTGAAGAAAATAAAACATAGTAAATTAACTAACATGCGATACAAAATTTCAAGAAATTCCATCAAGTAATATGGGAGAATATTACAGCACACACAACTATATAAATCGAGATATAAATGTTGAAAAATAAACTTTGAAGTCCAAAGAGAATTTGAGCAAACTGGATTTTATGACAATATGCACATGACTTTGTTTCATTTTAAGATAACAAATCCATATTTATTTAAGTACAAATGCAGGAACAGCAACACATGATTTTCAAAAACTTGAAAAACATTAACTTGTTTCAGCTACCTGTATATACCTATCTGGTTAATTAGTATGATTGTTTTGATATTCATTCCTTTTTGTTGTAATAACTACATGCACCTTTTTTTTTTTGGCATTTCTAAAGATATCTTACATATGTCCTCCTATGTAAGTCAATAAAGGCATATTGCCAAATTCCATTTCTACAAAAACTGAGGTAAATATGTCATTAATTTTGATAAATAACATGGTGTAGCTTTTGGTGTCATTTCAACGTCGCACACGCCCTTGTCAAAATCAATTTTATCAAAAGATAAACGAAAAATATTAATTACACCCCAAATGACTATCCCCCTTTCTCCCCCATAACAGTACAATGTGTTTATCAATTTCTTCTTTTCCAGCCTGCCCAATTAATGCTTGACAATATCTGAACCTATGTCATTCTCTTTTTAAAAGTGTGTAATATTTGCTACTGTGCAAAACAATTAAAATTGCAATACAACATAATCCCTTTGCAGTTGACATAGAATAAATTAAAGTTTAATTATAAATATTTTAATATATTTCTTTTTCCATATCAACTTCTGATATCAAACTTTCACATAGAATCGATTCTAAATTGGCTAGATTTGATTTAGTCAGTTCTATACATAGAACAGTATTAAGAACTCTTTATCTTAAATGTAAATAAGTCTTATTAATAATAATATATACATATTGTGAAGCCAAGGTGGTCGAGTGGTATATATAAATATATAAATATATACAACTCGTCTAAACATCAACCTAACAATGTTAGATCTGTAACTTTGCTTTCGCAAATTTGTTGTTCTTCCCTCGCCGGGATTCGATTAAAACTGACGAGGAAAGGTAACACACGGCCGCTGAAAGCTTTATTATTGTGAAGCCCAGGTGGTCTTGTGGTCTAGCGGGACGGCTACAGTGCAGGCGATTTGGTGCCACGATATGTCAGTAGCATGGGTTCGAATCCCGGCGAACCCATGCTACTGAGATATCGTGGCACCAAATCGCCTGCACTGTAACCGGCGCGCTAGATCACACGAACACATGGGCTTCATAAAAATGAAGCTTTCGCTGGCCGGGTGTTACCTTTCCTCGCCAGTTTTAATCTAGCATCGTACTACAGTACATGCTATAAAAGGCATGAAAATGTTATTTTTACAGATCAGCTAAATTATCTATATATATAGTGAAGGATCCTACAAATTAATGTAAGATACAGTCACAGGAATAATTATATTTACAAGTACGTCTGAACCAGTGACAATTTTACAACAGATGTATCTATCGGATCACCAGCAGTGATGGTGATACATGACTGTGTACATTCTGTATATACAACTCGTCTAAACATCAACCCAATAATGTAAGATCTGTAAATTTGCTTTCGCAATTGTTTTGTTCTTGTTATATATATATATATATATAGGGCAGAACAAACAAAAAATGCGAGAGTAAATTTACAGATCTAACAGTTCTACCTATAACAGTTTAATACAGTTCTATCTAAAACTGGTTCTGACAGTTCTACTAAGAACAGTTTTTGGGGTAGAACTGTTCTAGGTAGAACTGTTCTAGGAGAGTTTACAACAGCTCTATGACAGATTATTCTGACAATTATAACGAGAGATCAGAAGTTATATCCACTGTATGATTCCAAAAGAAGGTCCTGCATTTATTGTTCCCCTTCTTTTTTTTTTAAATCAGGTCGTCATTTTGCACCTTTTTTTTTAATGACTCAGAGGACATAAGAGAAAAAGGTAAGCACGTGTAACCTGCCCCAAACGTTAGATTGTGTTTACGATAGAAACAAAAAGAAAAAAAAAGCTGTTTACTTAATAAAACAGAATAAAAAGGGTGGGTTACCCCAACCTTGATATCCTTTTCCCAGTCTAGGCGTATCAGTGCATGTTCATAGATCTCCGTTGTAGAAAAACATCTTCCTATATCTATTTGAAATACATCCAATTTGGGGTCCTCATTGCGATCTGCTTTTAAATCATTTCAATTTCTTTCAGAAACAAATAAAATACAGAATTGTGAAAAATATAAAATTCAACTTTTGAACATGTTCAGTTCAATATAACTACATATGTACAGTCATTTTAAAAATGAATTATCTTAATTTACTTGTCATAGTGTTTCTGAAAAACTAATGCGCGCCAATGTAATTACGCAAACGTAAAAAAAACAAGAAGTAATTGTAACAGGATGCTGTTACGAAGTCTCCCAAACAAAGCTCCCATAACTCGCCATTCCTATGGTGACATCCATTTACAAGTATTCAAACAGGAGGGGGTGGTGGTGAACACCAGGGACTTTACCTACATTTCATTAGATTTGTTTTATCGTCCCATACAAGAATATATATGGTTTAGGGGTGGGGATCTCAATCATTTAAAAGTTGTAGGGTGGGGGTGACCCCATGGACTCTCCCTATATTTCATTTGATGTGCTTCATTCTGCCATTCAAGAATATATATGGTTTAGGGGTGGGAATCTTGACCGTTTACAAGTTTTCTATCAAGATGGGGGTGGGGTGACTCTCTAGGGACTTCCCTTTTATTTCATTTCATTTGTTTTATTGACCCCTACAATAATATAGATGGTTAAGGGATGGGGATCTGGACTGTTTACAAGATAATAGCACATTCTCAAATTGAACAGGGTGGGGATGACCCCAGGTACTTCCCTTTAATTTCATTTGATTTGTTTTATCCTCAAATTCAAGAATGTATATGGTTTAGGGGTGGGGATCTGGACCGTTTACAAGTTATCGAACAAGAGGGGGTGGGGTGACTCCCTAGGGACTTCTCTTTTATTTCATTGCATTTGTTTTATTGTCCCCTACAATAATATAGATGGTTAAGGGATGGGGATCTGGGCCGTTTACTAGTTAATAGCACGTTCTCAAATTGAATGGGGTGGGGGTGACCCCCCATGACATTCCAATTAGTTTTATTTCATTTGTTTTATTGTCCCATTCAAGAATATATATGGTTTAGGGGTGGGGATCTGAATGGTTTACAAAATAATAGCATATTCTCAAATTGAAAGGGGTGGGGGTGACCCCATGGACTTCCCTTTTCTTACATTTGATTTGTTTTATTGTCCTCTACAAGAATATATATGGTTTAGGGGTGGGGATCTGGACCGTTTACAAGATAATAGCACATTCTCAAATTGAATGGGGTGGGGGTGACCCCCGGGACTTCCTATTAGTTTCATTTGATTTGTTTTATTGTCCCATTCAAGAATATATATGGTTTAGGGGTGGGTATCTGGGTCGTTTACAAGATAATAGCATATTCTCAAATTGAAGGGGGTGGGGATGACCCCCATGGGACTTGCCCTATGTTTTATGCAATTTTAATGTCCTTTGAGCATTTCTGAAGACTGCATGTGTCTATCACTTATAGTTTTCAAGTTATATTCTTTTGAAAATTTTAGAAAATAAAATCCCATAGGATTCTATTGTAAACCCCTCCCTTCTTTCTGCCCCCCCCCAAATACCCCTAAATAGACCCCAATGCACAAACGAACAATAAATTGCTCATCTAGACATATAAGTCTAACATTCTATGAAACCCTAAGTTAATCTGACAAGCGATTTGGAGAAACGCTGCGGACAAGTGCATTTTTAAAGTGGCGGAAGAAGAGGAAGAAGGAGAAGAAGAAGAGGAAGAAGAAGAATAATAAAAATAATAAGAACTGAGCAAAAAAAACAATAAGTCTCCAAACTTTGTTTGGGAGACTTAATAATCACAAAATGCGCGCAAATGAAATGCGTCCGCATAACTTTCACTTACGGAAAAGCAATTTATGTTGTACAAACGGGTATCATTATTTGCGAAAGAGTCGTTAGCAAAATACGACGACTGGGAAAAAAATCCCGTTTACTTCGTGAATATTATGAAATTTGCGCTAAAACAGCTTTTACTTTTTTTTAGAGTGCCCTTTTATACTAGTATGCGGCACATTTGGTTATTTTTTTTTAAAGAATTATCCACCCATCTGTAAAACTGTGTTGAATATATTAAAAAGAAAGACAAATTTTAAAATGTATAATCTTAAATCTTTACGCTTTTCCAATGTAATGGGAGATAACTTATTTTTAAAATAAATATTTTCCTCTGAGTGAAACAGATATGATTGTTGACAAAAAGAGTTACATCCCATCATAAATATTATCAAAAAAGTAATACGATATTTAAAAAATATCTGACAAAGTGCACTGTATAGAAGTAAATTTCGTATATATATGATTATTATAAATATCAAATGAAAGAAAAATGTCAAAATGTCAAAATATATTTAGTTTATAATAAGGGGGATAATCAAAACTGCTTGTTTCTAAAAATATATTCTATTTGTGTTGTTGATATGTACATATTAAAATTATGTACTTCGATAAATAAATGTTGTTTAAACTATTCATAACTGAATTATTCCTTATAAAAGACGATAAAAATCAATCAATGAAATTTAGCCATTATCCAAGCTCTTGTTATTTGTTGTGTTTTGTATTTTCTGTTACTGGGATAAAAGATAACCAGAACGTCCATGGAAATCTGACGAAGACCTTTACTTACTTGAAAATCTCTAAAGGTTTGGGGGATTTTCAAGATTTAAATATTGATTTACGTAAGTTGTAAATATTTTTTCAACGAAAGTTTCTTTTTTCTTCTTCTTCCTTTTGAACAATTATAATAAGCCCGATCGTAAGTCGTCTTGTTTTCTTAATAACGTTTTCGCTCCATTTTATTTTGTACAACATGTATTCATATGACAGTAGTGAAGCCTTGTTGACTCTTAAGAAGAAGAATTACTTCATCATTGAAATTAAACAAGAAACATAATATAAAAAAAGAAGATGTGGTATGATTGCCAATGAGACAACTAAATAAAAGACCAAAATGACACAGACATTAACAACTATAGGTCACCGTTCGGCCTTCAACAATGAGCAAAGCCCATACCGCATAGTCAGCTATAAATGGCCCCGATAAAACAATGTAAAACACGTTACCAAAACTGGCATTAAATTTCAAATTTACCGAAAAAAAATTGATCCGTATAAACTTGTTATTTAATCTAAATTAAATTTCAGTTAAATCGTCTGATATTAGTAGTTTCGATAAAAAATAAACGTATACCAAAACTGGCATTAAATTTCAAATTTACCGAACAAAAATTGATCAGTATAAACTTGTTATTTAATCTAAATTAAATTTCAGTTAAATCGTCTGATATTAGTAGTTTTGATAAAAAATAAACGTATATTTAAACGAAAAATTTAACGGTGATAAACTAGATTTAAACCTTTTAAATAACAAATTTAAACTGCTATTATTTTTCAAATAAATAACAAGTTTAATAACCCATAAATCGGAATTAAACTTAAGAAAATAAGAAATTTAAAAAAATTATTAAACTTTCATAAACTACTAAAATAATTCTTCATAAATCAGACCTTAAATTCAAAACTAGAAATTTAATTTATGAATAAACTTTGTAAACGTATCATTTCATGCAGTG